>ML352564.1:0-20637 GCA_005239505.1 Nicotiana paniculata | reverse complement strand
GTATCCTAGCGGAGCTCTTGAAGGGGGGAACATCCTAATGGATGAGTATGAGCACGTTATACATCTCATATTAGACCCCCAGAAAAAAAAAACAAAAGAAAAAGCAAAAATAGCTAAAAACAGCCTGCTTCCTTTATCATATATATGAGATGGGCGGGCCTTTTTAAGCAAAAGGTGATCCACTATCGGTTGTAGTCTTCTTGACATATCAAGTCAAGAGGGCGAGGCTCCTAGCAATGGGGGGAAAGGGGAGTGGGTAAGCGGGCTCCTTTCACTTGACTGGTTAGTTAGGAGTGATCTTTTTTCGCACATCTCCACTCTTTTTCTCTTTCAAACTAGGAGGATTGGCATTTGACCAAGATGTGATCTATCTCTTTCCTTGGTTGTAGTGGAACTTTTGTTTTATTTAGCGAGGAACCGTTTCACTCGGCGTCGAACGATCAAAGCTAAAAGCTTTAGGCATCTTTTGAGCATGTTCAGCTTCCAAAATTCCTGGAGTCCTACACTACGACATTATCACAGAAAGAAAACATGGCTGGTAGATAACTATTTTGTTATTGTAGAAAGCGATCAGTTCTTTTGATCTTGTTCGGGATTGGAAAAGCTTCATTTTTCAATTCCAGAAGTTACGGAGCCTATGTAGAAGAAGCTGTAGAAAAGCACCACCACGATTTAGGTCCCGACACATGGGGGATTAATTAAGCTTCAAGGATCGTGAATCAAGGGAAGGGAAGAATGAGACCATAATTTGGAAGTCGCCCCACCGAGACCTAGATGGAAACCTAACCGAGTACGCCATAATTGAGAAAGGGAAGACCCACCCCCCAGAGCCAGAACACATGCACCTACCTCTCCGCCACCAGCACAAGTGAATAAGAAAAGATCACATCACCAAAGGTGGTGGTATCACCGTCTACAGGTCGAGTCATGAGATCTAAAGTGCAAATAATCGATATCGTGAATCAAGAAATAAGGGTGATATACATACGAAGGCGTTGGTCCATCGGTGCCTTAGGGGAAATCATCTGTGCCAGTGTAAAAAAAGAAATTCAACATTTTTACAGTAGCGAGGAGAAGGAGAGGAAAAGTATGGATTAGTTGAAAGAGATACTTCTTCGAGCTGAGTGGGGTCGTGCCCCTTCCTTCTTCTAATAAGAGAGAGCGAAAGACAATAGGCACACTCTTATTTAAACCTTTCCAATCTCTCTTAGCTCCCGACCCAATGGAAATTCCAGTTCTTATTCACTGGAAATGCTTCCTTTACTTCCGCAGGTAATGGAAATGCTGAAGTTTGAGCTTGTGTTTTCCTGTCTTCTCTGCCTTGCCCACTCCACCTTATTTTCTGGAGGGAGGATACGGTTGTCAAAGCTGAAGTCCCATTCAATTCATATAATTTCGCCGACTACCCTCTTACTCGCATGCCTACCAACTAGAATGAGGACAGTTAAACTAACCCAAAAAATAACTCTCACTCGAGAAAGCGGCCCCCTTTCTGCCTTTCTTGCTTGATTCGTCTTTCATCTCAGTGTCTTATCTGGATTGAATGTATACTATCCCCCTATCAGACTAAGGGTTTTAATCGAACATTCCTCTCTCTACCTGAATTCAATCAGTAAGAAAAAAAATATTACATAAAGAGTGAAATTCCATAAAACATGTTCCACAGGGCACCTGTTCAATAAATCAGGACAAAACGATTGATCCAGTTGAGAGCGTAGCGTATGAGACAGGTAAGATGACCGTCAACGGACAAAAGCCTCTCATTATTATTATTTCACTTTTATGCTTGAATCAAGCCTATATTCACATCTGAATGATACCAATCGAGATGGACTTTTTAGGGACTGGCCTCTTCCCTGAGGAAATCCCTGGGATTCAAAAGAGAGAGAAGGAACATTATGTGTCCTATGTCGTCATCACTAACCATTCCCCTGCTCTTTGCATTCCTTGATCAGTCATTTCCTTTCGCTTTCATGTGGAAGGTTCCCCCTACCGACCTGAAGAAAGAATGGTTTTTAGATAGAGCGTTGGCTATGGAGGCATTTGCGAAGGAATGGGTTTATGCACTTTCTTTACTACTATGCTATTTCTCCCGTCTCGAACGTGATTCATATTTGATGCTCTTATTGGATTGGGTGCTTGATTCCTTAGCTGAGCTACTGATTTAGATGTGGAATCTGAGCTAACATCTCACTTCACTACCTTAAGCGGAGCTAACTACAGGCCAAAATATACTGCAATCACCCAGACCTTTCTAATACTGAAAACCTCTATACGAAATTTCTTCAGTTGCTTACTCGGCCTAAGCAAGCCTGACCGAACACCCGAAAGAAGTTCTTTCTCCATCGAACGAGAATGGATGAAGAACGAGGAGGCATTCTTCATAGAGAGAGCCCTGAGAAATTTCATGATAACTGAAGAGGGAATGCGACATTACTACTTTTATAAGACTATAGACTTGGAAGGCATTCCCAGTTCGCCATAACACAGTCTTAGGGTCACTACGAGCTGGACTCGTCGTGAAACTCACTTATTCTTAGAGAAATGATTTGTTCTAGCCTTCCCTACCATCGGCCTATCCGCTTCCAGAGCTTATTCTTTTTCAACTAAAACTAGTACAAAGGAAAAGACAAGGCTGCTCCCAGATCGACAGGGGGAGAAGAAGAAAGTCTCTTCCCAGCTAAGTCCTATGCTGAGTAGGAAGACTGGCCTATCTCCTTAGTGGTCTACAATCCCCAATGCCTTACTACTAGCCCTTGGGTTTGCCTTACGCTTTCATTCAAGCTAACTAGACAGGTAGGCAATCCCATCCCCAACGTAGATTCAAGTAAGCGAAGCATGCCTATTCTCTATTACACGCATCGGGGCCATTTCCCTAGAGGAGGTTTTTTTCTGTTAGGTTAGCGCTTGCAGGTTCAATCTCTCTTACTAGTATAGAGAAAAGAAGTCTACCTTTCTCTATACTAGAGCATACGGGGAATCAAATCTAAAAACCAATATATGAACAAGAGAGCAGACGGGGTAATAAAAAGTAAATCAATCTAATAGCTAGTCCTTCCTTTCTTTCTCCTTCCTCATTTCAGGTTTTAGAAGAGTTAGTTTCGCGCCAGGGCACCTTTACTAATTTTCCCCTTTCTTTTATGTCTTGCTGGCTGGATTAGCTAGCTTTAAGGCGCTTATTTGAAATAAAGTACAGAGAGAATTTAAGGTTATCACACTTTATTGTGACGATTTATAGACAACCGGGGTATCAGCGTACTTCACGGCTAACTGAAGCCAGTGCAGATAATTCCTTTTCCGAATGAAAGGCGATAGGGGGCGTACCCTAAGGAAGCAAGAAGGGAGGATTTTCTTTACTTTACCGCTAGAACCTTCCTTTCACGAGTGAACCCGGGCACGAGCCTACCTTGGTTGAACCAAAAAAGGGGTATCGGCGTACCTACCATTACCATATAGGGAATGAACTGAGTTAGAGGCATATGCTTCATTTACCGATAGCCGGTACTGAACTATCCGAAAGCCCTCTAAAAGGCTCAAGAAGAAGGATTGGGTGATCTGCGGAATGAGAAATTACAACAATTGCCTGGCCAAAGTCTTACCCTTTCTTTCCCTTTCGACTGGCATTATCACACCGCCATCACCAGATTCAATAGCTACTCCTAGACCGATTCCAAGACCTGGCCAGGTTTGAAAGTTCAAGCAGCCTTGATCAACTATAGGAAAGTACCAGTTTTCCACAGTGACAAGGACTTCGCGCAAAAGCAGTGATTTCCAGTATCATGGTGGCAAAGAAAAAGAAAGAGGAAGCGCTCTTGTTCTTGTTGCATGGACCCTACAATAAAGAAAGATGGAAGACAAGAAGCTCAGTAGCAAGGCCGTCTCATAGTCACCACTTGTCTGTCGTTTCAAGCTTCCAAAACAAGCAGAAAAACACGTTGTCGGTTCAGCATCTCGAAGTTCATCTCAATAAAATGTCAGGTCAATCACATGACTCATACTGTTAGTCGAGCATAGCTAACGCTACCATGACGCTAAGCTGCGCTTGCACTGACGTGACTTGCAAACAACGTTGACGCTATATAGCCATATAGGCAACGCTCGGGACCACCTCCCTTCGCTCAGAGTCTTAGGCGCAGCTCTTCTAGTCAGAGAAGAGTCCAATTGTGAACCTGTGCACTCCTATCCTATTATTTCTTCTATCACGATAGGGAATCGTGTGATTCTTTCTATCCCCGTACTTTCTCGCTCTTATGGAGTTGTATTCCCTAGGTTATGCAGTTATCTTCCCTGGCCTGACAGTATTCAAGGGAAAATCACTTGAGCTTTTTCGCCTTTGCTCCTTCTTTCGGAGCACACTAACGGAAAACCTGAGATAATTCTTAGTTGCTGTGGAAGTTAGCGTCTTAAAGAAAGTAAGTGATTGCTTCTCCTGCTCTTATAGTTAGATAAGGCACTAAAAGCATACCTTATCTCAGGGGCATGAGTACACTGCTTTCACACTCGAACTCTCCTATTGTGTGTTGTGTCTGCTTTTAAGCAATAAGACTGCTTGCTAAACAAACCACTACTGACGAAGTGCCCCATACCCGCACTAAGGGGTAACCTAAGATAAGGTATGGAAACAGTCTGATTATTTCCACTTGAGTAGACTTAAGTCTTTCTCTCCCCGTACAGTCTTGGCTCTAGTAAAGAGAAAGAATCTCTCCCTACCCTACTGCGGGAAAAAGCACTTTCTATCCCCCCATGATACAAAACAAACAAACCTATCTAAGCACTAAAAGCAACAATAAGGAATGGAATGGGAGAAGCTATAGTGCATATCACTTTTCACTTTCTCGTCAGTCCAGACCTTGTCCTTAGTTCTATCAGCTATGGAGTCTTCCTCTGGTTCCTCCTGTCTCTAGTACAGATCAAATCACAGGATCTCTGTATGTATGTGCTGAGGAGCTATATCTCCCGGACGAAAGACCTCTAAACCCTGATTTCCGTAATGGCAGCAATCGACTTATTTCTGTCTTACATATTTCCTGTAGTACTGCTCTCTTTTCAAGTGAATCTCTATTTCAACTGCATTCCCTATTGCAAATAAATCAACCTTGGTTCTTTCTGTTGATAGGTTAGTTTGATGTAAGGTGTGAGCCTCTTCAGTTGCAGTGAAAGTTCCCGACTCTCTAGTGCTATCCCCCCTTTTTAGCCTGACATTACAAAGGTAGACTTCATCCACCGAACGCCCTGGATTTCTTTTTAGTTTTCCAATATTCTGCCCTTCATTCTTGCAGATGAAAATCATAGATGACCTAATGGCATTTATGCCAAACCAGAGCATTCTTCTCAATAAAAGAAAGCGGAGAGGGTGACTGAATTTCACTCTTTATCATTCCTTAATACTCCTCGATTCCCATCAGGTGTTGTCTTATTTCCCAATCCACTGCTCAATCCTCCTTTTCTGATTGATTGAAAGCAGCAAGGAAAGACAAGCAAAAACTTTGTTGGCTCAAGAAGCAACTGAGGAGAGAGAAAGAGTAGTAAAGAAAATACAAGTAGCAGTCTCAGGTCAAAGGAATCAAGGAAGAATTTCTTCTAATATTGCGGTTACTCTTTCAGAATCTCATCCTGAGACCTAAGTATGCCATTCTCTTCGTCAAGAAAGATCGAGCATCATAGACGCCTTGACTTCAAGCTTAGGTCTTTTTAAAAAAAAGGGAACTAAGGTAAGTTTTAGGTGCAGGGAAGGAAAAAGTCTAGCGAACCTCTTTCCAGGCGGTACAATACAAAGGGTGAAGCTCGAGTAGGTTACTTTGAGTGACCTTCATGGCGGGTGTTCCGATGTTAACGAGTTCGGAAAGAAGGTCAAGGATGAACAGTAGACAAAGACAAAGGAAAGAGGAGATAGAGCTGACCTCGCTGCTGACCTGGGAGCAGGCTTGCTAACCTTCGGCCATAGTGACTAGTGACGAGAGAAGTTCTTAAGGACCTACGGAGCTAGTGACCAAAGCGGAGTCAATTCATATTAAAACCAGAAGAGGGAATTCAATGTCAATCGCCATCTCCTTGGCACACGTGACGGTTATCACCTCTACCACGTCCTCCTTAACGTCCCTTGTTATCTCGTGCGGAATTCTTCCTCTGTTGAGGCTTCTGCTGGTCATCTTTACCAGCTCTATCTCCTCTACCGAATCTTCTGCGACTTCATCCTCCCCTTTTGCTCATACGTAAGCTCTTCTCCACGGCGTATTTTGACTCTTACCTTCGCTTTTTTCATTCACTTTCTTGTTTTTGGCTCAAGCAGTAGGTCCTTCGACCCTCAAAGCAATACGGTATGCTCCTTCTATGCTGTCCAGAAAAGACAAATGCAATTCAAAAAGTCAGCTCGAATATTTCCTTTTGTCTTCCTCCTTCACTCTACATCGTAGAGACAATAGGTTAAACTCTTTCATGTACTTTCTCATAGAAATTTTTTAAAAACCTTATTTCAGATTCTTAAACTTATTTATGAATTCCGCTTCGACATCAGCTGGTAGAAATTAATCCTTAAACTTCAGAACTTCTTGTTCGTCGTAGCGCTTCTCCTCCAGCTCCCTCTTTTGTCGTACATGTGCTCACCATAAACCTGCCTTTTTGTTTTCTTCAACTTCGTGGTAATGAAACGTACCCCCTCCAAGTCCGAAATCTCTTTTAGTTTGAAATACTGGTCCATCGCGATTAACCAATCTAAGACCACGTCACGGAGGGGTCTCGGCTTCCATAAAAAAAAGTTAGTAACTTCTATGCTAGTCTTCACAATTACTCCACTTCCCTAATTATCTGTACTTCTCCTCCTCCTTCCCTTCCTTGCTTCGAGGAGGTTATATAATAGTAACAGAAGGAGACAAGTATAGAATAGAAGTCTGCCCCAGTCACTAAACCTAGCTCACCAAGCCTTAGGGGTGCTCCACAGTGGGCTTGACTTGTAGCGACTGAATCTTGTTTCCGATCGAGCACCATTGAGTGGTCTATTGGCAACGGAAACTCGGGAATTCAAGATTTTATTCTGTCCTCCAGAAATTTATTATGTTGTCACTACTGTTTGTCAATTTGAATTGCATCAAAGCTCTCGTTGGAACTTCATATACGATAATTCTAAACAAGAACTCGAGACTTGAAATGAATCTAAGTAGAGGTTCTTTCTCAGGGCGTAAGGAATAACATGCAAAAGACAGCTTGGAAAGACAAAGACAGGATTTCAACATTATGAGAGGTAATGGCTGGGGAAGGGGGAAAGTACATCCTTTTGTTCTCAGTTCATGGGAGTTGCTTCCATCACTAACCAGTTCAGCTCGGCTAGTGGGATTTTGTGTTCGAACCTCGAATCCGGACCTTTTCAACAAGACCAGATCATCAACAAACCTAGGTCCAATATTTGTGTGTACGAGCTAGCCATAAATAGACGGACATGCTTTTACCGTAGTCTTCCCCTATTGGACATAGCCTTTTCTCCGTTAAGCTCCTGTAAGGGCGGGTATGAGAAGGGTCCCCCTCTCCCTTGTCAAAGCTTAGTTATCCGTGAATGAGAACTCGTTTTGCTTGTTGGCTGGCTTATGATGGTTTCCTGTCCCAATTCAACATATTCCTTTTTTTTGCTCCTGCTTGGTAGCAGGCTTGTGTGCGAGCTTGGTCCGATTTAGATTCCTAAAGCCCACGGAGAAGGGTGTGGATCCTCGCTTTCCATGTTGCTCCCCCTGCCAGTGTGTTGGCGTCGATGAAGGTTTAAAGCCTCTTTCCTTCAACACCGAGAAGCTAGTAATTTTATGTGTCTTCTTGAGCGAGTAAAGTGCTTCACGGATATGGAGCACGAACGCATAAAACGTTTTGCTTTTCCTTTCCCTCCCTCGCTTACAATTACTTCCAATTCCAACCAATTTATAGTTAATGCACCCACAAGAATCCGAAAATCCCCCGTATGGAGCCACTGTCATTTCGTCTGGCATGTACTCTCTAGTCACCACTCCTCCGAGTACGACAAAGTGAAAGGAGACAAGACTCACCTCCCCCTACTTTGTCAATCATAGTCGTCTCGTCTATTCTATTCTAGAAAGCGTGTATACAGAAGGCCCTTTTTTCGGGTTTTCTTGTTTTCAAGCCTCCACAGCCGTACGGGGTTTTCCATTCTCAGAAAGCTTCAACTTTCCCACGTGTGCGCAATATTGCGAATAGTTTCTACGATCACTCTACATAATTTTATAAACTGGTTTATTCTTGTAGCTACCCCCGGGGGGAATACGTGTAATAGCCCTGTAGGGAACCCCTGCCCGGAGGCGGGAATCTCTTTGAATTTGTCTCTGCGATTGGTCTTTCCTGCAGCTGGACAACACCTTCGCTTCGCACCTCTAGTTTGTATGCAAAATAAAATATTGATAAGGGTTTAATAAGGAGATTTCTTAATTACTTGATCAAGGAACAGTGCTTTCGAACATTCAATCATTCTGCCTCACCTTCTGAAAGGGTAGTAAGAAGGGGGGTTCGGGTGCGCTTCTTCTTCCTGCCAGTTCAGGAGCTTAGGCCCAAGCGGTAGTAGCTTCCTAGTTGGAGTTGGAACACGTAGGCCTGACACCAGATGTTGGTTGGCGCATTCGGTAAAACATTCAGCTAGTTGGCGCATAGCAAGCAAGAAAGCTCAAAGCCAGCAGTAAGGTCCGGAGCAGGAGCATTAGGGTAGGCGATGGCCGCTGCATGGTGGAATTTAGCAAGTTGCCGGAAAACGGCACCACCTACTCGACAAGAGTTGTGCTCACAGATAAATCCGGAGAAAGGGAACTTCAACTAATAAAGAATAAGAATAAGAAGAATTGCTTAAGTAAGGTAGTCGCTTATTTTTTCGGTATACTGCTCCGCTCGCAGAGCGAATGCACATAAGTAAAACCAAATATGAGGAGGTTGGATTCAAATAATTACTACTCCCACATCGCGAACAATCCATCAACCAGCTTTTTGGAGGCTCTATAATTAGGACATGATTTTCCTTCGGTTGACATCAACTGCAACGTTCGCAAGCTATTTTAAGTCTTGGAAGCATTAACGCGAAGGTAATTTCTTCTTTTCTTCTTGTGATTTCTTTCTTTGTATTTTTTTTGTAGGTAAAACAAGAAGGATGTGTTCTTGCTTAACGAGATGATACATGCATGATGAGATTACTCTCAATGTGGCCCGACTACCGTAGAGATTACTCTCAAAATGACCTGACTATCAGAGAGGCCAACTTAAGGTGAAAAGGGACTCATATGTCCACCTTAAGATTGGAAGTTATAGTTACTTTTAAGGACAAACCCACGAAGAGGCCAAATTAAGGTGCAAAGGGACTCATATGTCCACCTAAAGATTGGAAAATTATAAAGCTTCAACTGGAAGACGACATCGAATTGATGACATCGACTTGAACACTTGGAAAACTTTGAAGATTTGGCTGACTTTGCAGACTTCAACTCAAAGATTTGGAGGGCTTAAACAATTCGACTTTAAGATCGGTGAATTTGAAGACTGAAACTTGAAGACCGGCGGACTTGTAGACTTCAACTTGGAGACTTGGAGGGCTTAAATATTTCAACTATAAGATCGGCGAATTTGAAGACTGAAACTTGAAGACCGACGGACTTGAAGACTTTAACTATGAGACTTGAAGGGCTTAAATATTTCAACTTGAAGAGTGACGAACGTGAAGACTTCAACTTGAAGACCAACGGACTCGAAGATTTCAACTTAAAGACTTCAACTTGAAGACCGACAGACTTCAACTTGGGGACTTCGAGGGCTTAAATATTCCATCTTCTCTTTTGCTTTACATTGTCCGACCTTTATCTTAGTCGCATAATTTTTAGCTTTACGCGCTTGTACCGAAAGATTTATATCTTGTCGTGGGAGAGTACAAATAATGAACCGTTTGATTTATAAAAGATTAGAACTCAATATATAAAATATATCCAGAAATTAGAATCAAACACCTTCATAATCGACCCAGATAATATTTTGAAATCAACTTTAGATTCCAACACGTAGAAAATTTTAGATCTATGCAGTCTCACCAAAAAAATCATATCTTGGTGTAGAAAAGTAGAAATTATGACCTGTTTAATTTAATGAAAACTAGACTTCAAATATAATACATATACACCCAAAATTGGTTTAGAAAACTTCCTTCCGTCTCTAGATTTTTCCTGCCAAAATAAATTATGATAACAAGTTCATGTTGGATTCTAATAATTACTACTCCCACATCGCTAACAATCCATCAACTAGCTTTTTGGAGGCTCTATAAATAGGACATGATTTTCCTTCGATTGACATCAATTGGAACGTTCGCAAGCTATTTTGAGTCTTGGAATCATTAACACGAAGGTAATTTATTCTTTTCTTCTTGTGATTTCTTTCTTTGTATTTTTTTTGTAGGTAAAACAAGAAGGATGTGTTCTTGCTTAACGAGATGATCCATGCATGAAGAAGACAATATTAGGGTGTGAGGGGATGGGTACTCATCCCTGCCCGAATATTACTCTTAATGTGGCCCGACTATCAGAGAGATTACCCTCAATGTGTCTCAACTACTGGAGAGATTACTGTCAAAATGGCCCGACTACCGGAGAGATTACTCTCAATGTGGCCCGGCTACCGGAGAGATTACTCTCAAAATGACCTGACTATTGGAGAGGTTACTCTTAATGTGGCTCGATTACCGGAGAGATTACTCTCAAAATGGTCCGACTACCGGAGAGATTACTCTCAGTGTGGCCCGACTACCACAGAGATTACTCTCAAAATGACCCGACTATCAGAGAGGCCAACTTTAGGTGCAAAGGGACTCATATGTCCACCTTAATATTGGAAGTTATAGTTCCTTTTAAGGATAAACCCACGAAGAGGCCAACTTAAGGTGCAAAGGGACTCATATGTCCACCTAAAGATTGGAAAATTATAAAGCTTCAACTGGAAGATGACATTGAATTGATGACATTGACTTGAACACTTGGAATACTTTGAAGGTTTGGCGGACTTTGCATACTTCAACTCAAAGATTTGGATGGCTTAAACAATTCGACTTTAAGATCGGTGAATTTGAAGACTGAAACTTGAAGACCGACGGACTTGTAAACTTCAACTTGGAGACTTGGAGGGCTTAAACATTTCAACTTTAAGATCGTCAAATTTGAAGACTGAAACTTGAAGACCAACGGACTTGAAGACTTCAACTATGAGACTTGAAGGGCTTAAATATTTCAACTTGAAGAGTGAAGAACGTGAAGACTTCAACTTGAAGACCAACGGACTTGAAGATTTCAACTTGGAGACTTCAACTTGAAGACCGACAGACTTTAAGATTTCAACTTGGAGACTTCGAGAGCTTAAATATTCCATCTTCTCTTTTGTTTTACATTGTCCAACCTTTATCTTAGTCGCATAATTTTAAGCTTTACGCGCTTGTACCGAAAGATTTATATCTTGTCGTGGGAGAGTCCAAATAATGAACCGTTTAATTTCTCAAAGATTAGACTTCAATATATAAAATATATCCAAAAATTAGAATCAAACACCTTCAGAATCGACCCAGATAATATTTTGAAACCAACTTTAGATTCCACCATGTAGAAAATTTTAGATCTGTGCAGTCTCACCAAAAAAATCATATCTAGGTGTAAAAAAGTTAAAATTATGAACCGTTTAATTTAGTGAAAACTAGACTTCAAAATATGATACATATCCAAAATTAGGAATCAAACACTTTGAGAATCGTTCCAAATATTATTTTGAATCTAACATTAAATTCCGACATATTGATAGTTTCAAATTTGCGCAGTTTCACCAAAATAATTATATCTTGATGTAGGGACTTCAAAATCACGAACTGTTTAATCCATTGGAAACTTAACTTCCAAATCTATAACACATACAAAATATAAAATTTAATTCTTTAAGTATACTTTCATATAATATTTTGAAGTCAACTTTGGTTCCTGATATGCCGACAGTTCCAAATTAGCGCGACTTCACCAAAACTTTGTTTTTTGATGTGGAAGCCTCGAGATAGCTACCAAAGATTGAAATACAAGATATTCATTCTCACCAAATATCTCGGGTTCAAGTTTCACTGAATTTGAAACATCATGAAGGCTCGTCAAAAAAACTTGAAGGTTTGGCGAACATGAAGGCATGGCGAATCCCCGGACTTCAATGAAAATTCTTGATGACCTCCTAAAAGAGATTAATCATTTTATTGAAGACACTAATTTACCATAGCAGCTTTCCCCCTTTAAATCTAATGGAATACAATTTTAACAGAAGAATGGTATCTCAACCCGATTTTCAAGTGCCGATTGAATGGATTACATTACATCGTACTTCATTCGCAAAAAGATTGGGGCACTATATATATTTTGGGCTCATACGAATGAACTCAGAATGAAACTCTAAGCTGCCTACGTACCTCGGTGAAGAGGATCAAGTCATACTGTAGTTCAGAATGGGTATTTTTTTTTTTTGTATTTTTTTATGTCCTAACTTTGCCTAGGCCACCTCTTTCGAGATTTTCAACCTAGCGGACTTTTTTTTTTTTTTTTGTATTTCCTAACTTTTACCTAGGTTGCCTCTTTCGAGGTTTTTAACCTAGCAGACTCATTTTTTCTTAAAACGTTTTTTAGGTAGGCCGTACACAGTTTAGACTCATGCAACCTAGGAGTGTAGAAACATGCAGTTTAGGCTCATGCATCGAGGAGCATAGGAACATGCAATTTAGGCTCATGAGTCGAGGAGCATTGCAACTTCAAGGATAATACTTCTTCAGAAACTTGCCATTGATAGGGCCGATTCTCATTCCATCTGCATCAACCATCTTGTAAGCCCCACTTGAGTAAGCTTTTTGTTTGACATATGACCCATCCCATTTTCAAGTGAACTTCTCTACAGGTTTATGGGAAGTAATAATGGGTCTTCGTATGGCAAGGACTTGATCTCCTACTTGAAAGGACCTCAAGCGAACTCTTTTATTCAAGGTGCGAGACAATCAAGCTTGATAACATTCAAGACTCTGTTGAGCTTCCAACCTCTTCCCATAAATAGCCTCCAACTATGCTAATCGAATTCGAGCATTTTCCCCATCAGTGATCCCTTCTTGAATAGCCAGTCGTAATGAAGACATTTGACGCTCAAGTGGAAAGACGGCTTCGACTCCATAAACGAGTGAATAAGGATTTGCTTGTGTTGGCGTGCATTGAGTCGTCCTATATGCCCATAGAGCTTCTTCCATACGGCCATTCCAATATCGTTTGGATTTGGAGACGACTTTCTTTAGCAAGTTGCATAGAGTTTTGTTGAATGCTTCAGCTAGACCATTGGCGGCAACGTTGTACATCGAAGAGTTACGTTGCTTGAACCCAAAGAGATCGCAAAACTTCTCCATCAACCTATTATCAAATGGCTTTCCATTATCCATTATTATGTAACGAGGAATGCCAAAGCATTAGATGATGTTTACTCGGATGAAAGTTGCGACATTTTCCTTCTTTACCTCCTTAAGAGCAACAACTTAAGCCCATTTTGAGAAGTAGTCAGTTGCAACTAAGATTAGGTGCCCACCAGAGGACTTTGGTAGTGGTCCAAAAATATCCAATCCCCAAGCGTCATACGGCCAGGATGCAACAGTCTGGTGCAACACTTCAGGTGGTTGGTGAATAAAATTTGCATGGAATTGACAAGCCTTGCATCTTCAAGTGCAGTCCAAGCAATCTTTTACCATTGTTGGCCAATAATATCCTATACTTTTTATATGGAAGTGGAGCTTTGGTCTTGACTGATGTAACCCACATACCCCATAACGTGCATCTTGCAAAGCTTGGAGTGCTTCTTCTTCCCCTAATCATCGCAAGAGTACTCCCTCAAACGACCTTGTGTATAGAGTATCTTTGTAGTAAAGGAAGCGAAGTGCACGACGACGGATTTCAGTCCTTCTCCTCAGATTTTCTGGGAGTATCCCATAGCATAAGTAGTCGATAGTGGGTTGTTTCCATTCTTCTTTCTCAACTTCAAAAACAATGACAAGATGTTTGAGTTCATTTTCTTCACCTTCAGCCTCATTCGGCGGCGGTACTACCCATTTTTTGCAGACGGTAACTTGTGCTTGATCAGGCAGGGTTAACGATGAAGCTAAGGCAGCTAAAACATCGGCCTCCTTATTTTCTTTCCTTGGAACAAGTTGAATAGTTACGCCACCGAGCCTTCCCATTAACTTTTTAGTGTAATCATGATATGGGTGTAGTTCAACCTTCTTGACCTCGTAACTACCTAAAAGTTGATTGACCACTAACTGGGAGTCACCAAAGACTTGCAATTACAGTTGCTTCATATCAACGACCATTTCAAGCCCAAGTATTAATGCTTGATACTCAGCAACATTATTGGAGCAGAGTTGTGTCAGGGTGAAGGAGTAGGGAAAGACTTCACCTTGGGAAGTGACAAATACTACGCTAGCACCAGCTCCCCCAATATGCACATCACCATCAAAGTACATCTTCCATGGAGGTTGAACTTCAACGACCATGGTGTCCTCATCAGGTATTTTGTCAGTTAACTCCCAGTCATCAAGTATCGGATGATCTGCCAAGAAGTCTGCCAATGCTTATCCTTTTACAGCCTTTTGAGGGATGTATACGATTTCAAACTGTTGAAACTGGAGGTACCACCTTTCTAGTCGATCACTAAGGAAAGGATTTGACATTACGAACTTGATGGGATTTGCTTTTAAAACAAGACGGAGAACATGATCTTAAAAGTAGTGCTTCAACTTTTGAATTGAGAAGACTAGCGCCAAACACAACTTTTCAATTGGCGAATAATTCAGCTCATTCAGTGTCATCATCCTACTCAAGTAGTAAAGAGAATTTTTTTTCCCCTCACTATTTTCTTGGGCCAATAATGCTCCAACCGACTTTTCTTGCGCCACAATGTATAGTATCAATGGCTTTCCAGTATAGGAGCTGCTAAAACTGGGGGATTCATAAATTAGGTTTTGAAACTTCCGAAGGAATTGCTACAAGCTTGGTCTCACTTAAAAGGAACGCCTTTTTTCATGAGGCGACTAAATGGCTGGCACCTCCCAGCTAGGTTCGAGATGAATCTTCTAAGATATGCTAACTTTCGTTGCAGACTTTTCAATTCATGAATATCCCGAGGCTAAGGAATATTCAAAATGGCATCCATTTTGGCTTGGTCAATCTCGATCCCTCGATGTCGGACAATGAAACCAAGGAACTTTCCAGAAGTAAATCCAAAGGCACATTTCAATGGATTCATCCTAAGTTGGTACCTCCGAAGCAACTCGAATACCATTCTCAAATCTTTCAAGTGGTCACCCTTCTCTCTTGATTTTACCACCAAGTCGTCAACATAGAATTTGATATTCTTATGAAGAAGATTGTCGAAAATATTCTGCATAGCCCTTTGGTAAGTAGCACCAGCATTCTTCAAGCCAAAAGGCATTACCTTGTAACAATAAATACCCTTTGGGGTACGGAATGCAGTAAGCTCTTCATCTTTTGGTGCCATGCGAATTTTGTTATAGCCCGACGAACCGTCTATGAAAGACATTGCCTCGTAAACCATAGTAGCATCAATCATCATCTCTGGAATAGCAAGCGAGAATTCATCTTTCATTGTTGATATCCTTGACGTCAACACATACTCGAATCTGGCCATTCTTCTTCCTTACAGGGACAATACTTGAAACCCATGTTGGGTATTTAACTTCCTGAATAAATCCAGTTTTAATGAGTTGGTTAAATTTGGTTTCAATCAGGGTACCAAGTCCGGCCTAAAGCACCTTTGTGCTTGCTTAACCGGACGATCGCCATTCTTGACCGTAATGTGATGGACTGCCACTTTAGGGTCCATGCCAGACATCTCTTTGTAGCTCCAAGAAAATACATCATTTTACTCCTTGAGTAACTCAATATAAGTGCTATCTTCATCAACTTTTAATAAAGCACTTAATTAGGTGTGTCTTAGTTCTTCATTGGTGCCAAGGTTAACTTCCTTTAAGGCATCAACTGTCGTCTTCACTCCTTCTTCAAGTTCAGGTGAAACATCTTTCACATCTTCATCTTCTTGAGGGTACCCATCGTTGAAGGATATGTGATAACACGGTGAAACATCCTCCAATTCTGCATTATCCTCCATGGAAGATGGAACACCATTCTCGCCTTGTACAGTAACATGATACGAAGAACCCACACTTTCTTAATCTTCGTCACGTTCCTTAGTGTAGACCACAGACCTTCAGTACTTCATCACACGAAACCATCATTTTTGTTTGTCGCTTCATTCTAGAAGGAACCGAACTTTGAAAAACTTTAGAGATCTTCTGAATTTTAGGTGAAGCGGGTGTTCTTGTATTTTGATAATTTCTATGGAACTTATTCCCCTTCTTTAATGGACCCAATTTCTCAAAGATCGAAGTTCTCATAGTTGGTTTTCCAAGTCAGTCAAAGACAGAAGGCCTGTTAGAAGGGGCGGATTCATCTTCTACAGTGATGTAATTGCTACTCGCCCTTCTGATGGAGATGCGCACTGGTGACGGTTGCTTGTATCCCAAATGTTCAAGTGGTTGCCTCGTTGCAGCTTCTGATGGGAGCTTCCCTAACTTTGACAGCTCATTGGGATTGTATCCAGTTTTTATAAATAGCTTGTTAGCGTTAGGATCAAAACCTTCATTTGTTCGCTTTGTAGGGAGTGCCACATTCTGCAAACGATTTTGGGCCACAAACCCTGCATGTGTCTTTGAGGACAACTTTACTGCCTCAATTAGTTTTGCCTGAAGATTTAACTCCTTTAGCGTGTTAGTTTGGAGATTAGATGATTCGCCCTCCCCTTTCTTCCTTTTGGGGACATATTGAAGTGCGGGACTTACTTTCTTTCCATAAGACACAATATCGCCTCTATGAGATTTATTCACGTTGGTGTGTACCTCATCAGTAACATCTTTGGATTTACCAATAGTCACCTCAGCTCTTTTAGTTATGGGCTTGTCATTTTTGTTTTTTATTTCGTCATCAACTTTTAGCTCCTTCACAATACGGTTCTTCAAGTAGAACTTTGCGCCGGCGAAGTGTGATTCTGCCTCGATTAATGGCTCATTATCAGCAACTATCTTCTTCTCGACTTCACCCTCGTAGTATTTTAAACATTGATGGTAGATAGATGGAACTACTTTATTCTCATGTATCCAAGGCCTTCCAAGCAAGACTTTGTATGAAGTCTTCGCATCGATCACATGCATCCATGCACTTGATTGCATATCTTCAATAGTGATTCCAAGACTGATCACACCTATGGATCTTTGCCCCCCTTGGTTGAATCCTTGGATCATCACATGACTTTCTGAGAGTTCGTTCAAGGGAATACCAAGTTCTTTCACAATGCAAATTGGCAAAATGTTCACTGAGGATCCTCTATCAACAAAAATTCGATTTAGCCTTTCATCACACATATAGCCAACTAGGTATAATGGGCAGTTATGAGGAGTGTCACCTAGTAGAAGGTCATCATTTGTGAACGTGACTTTTTCCTCACAAGCATTAAATTCTTTAGGAGTGGACTCCATAGGCTTTTTTGAAGATGGTGCCAACGGTAGGTCATCACTCTTTTGTTTCCTTTCGTCAATATGGCAACAAGAGGCATCAATACTCCCATGGGAAATTTTCTTGCGAAACCAACTTGGTAAAAACTCCTTCAAGGTCACCGGATGTCGTGGATTTTGAGGGTGTTGCACCTCCACTTTCGCTTTTTTTTTCATGCTTAAGTGGATTCCATCTCCTAGGACTTTTCAGTATTATTTTCCTTGTTGGTTGTTCTATTGATCCTTTTCATGGGCTCTTTTTGTGGTGCCTACGACGAGTCACCAACGTCTAACCTTCATCATCTTCAGGTTGACCTCTTCAACTTTGTAGTTCTCTAGTAATTCTTCATCTTTACTTTCTTTAGAACTACATAATTCGTCTGGGCTGAATGAGCCAAATATGGTAGAGACTTGGTTTGCGCTTGCTTTCTCATCTTCAAGCATGGTCTTATTTTCACGAGCCAAGTCCATAACTTTGTCCTTGAAGAAAAATCACCTCCCAGAGAGTGGCTCACAAGTCGATGATATTTGAAGTAAATTGGGTCATCCATTTTCCCAGCATCATTTGGTTTCTTCATCTCCGGAAGCTCAATGAGATTTAACTTGAGGAGTTCTTCAAAAATAGTTGGCACATCAGAATCCAGAAATGGGTACTCTTTCTCTTGCATTTCTTTTAGAGTAAACTTTCCACTTGTATTATCTTGAAACGAAGTGGCTTTCATACTCTACTTCTTGCTCACCTTCGTCATGGACTTCACAGGTGATGTGTTGACATTCATAGGTTATTTATTTTCAGATCTTGGTTCAAACTTGCTCCATTTTTTGACTTCTTGCTTGTCATTCCCTTTGCGAGGTTTATAGATGGGCAGACTTTCATTTCCAGTGGAGTCCATGCTCAATTCCATGTCATGGGCACGAATTGCAAGTTCTTCAAATGTGTTAGGCTTGATACCTTGCAAGATGTAGCGCAATACCCAATGCATACCTTGGACGCACATCTCTATTCTAGAAGCTTCACTAAGCATGTCTTTACAGTTGAGGACTGCATTCCTCCAACGATTGATAAAGTCGATAACTGGTTCACTCTTCCATTGACGAGTATTTGTGAGTTCTATCATAATCACAATACGTCTCGTGCTATAAAAGCGATTGATTAACTGTTGCTCAAGTTGATCCCAGCTATCTACAGATCTAGCCTCGAGATCCGTGTACAAATCAAAAGCATTTCCTTTTAATGAGCGGACGAACTGCTTGACGAGGTAATCTCCATTAGTCCCAGCATTGTTTTATGTCTCAACGAAGTGCTCCACATGTTGCTTTGGATTGCCTTTGCCATCAAATTGTTGAAATTTTGGAGGTTGATAGCCAACATGCATCTTCAACATATCGATCCTTGAAGTGTATGGCTTTGCGTAGGTAAAGGAGAATTGGAAGCGACTTCATATTTTCTTTTTATAGTCCCTTCAATGAACTCCCTAAGTTGATTGATTGGAATCATCCCTCCCGAAGAGGCTAGAATTTCCTTAGTGGATGCAACTTGTCATTGAGGAGGATCAATCTCTTGAACTTCTGGGAGTTTTCCGATTGCATGGGTAGATTGTTCTTCCATCAAGAGCCTCACCCTGTTTGTTAGCTTATCAATTCTAGCATCTTGATTTTGCATGCATTTTGTCAAGCCAGCGATTGTTTTCGTCAAGTTTGCCAACTGCTCCTCCACAGATTAAGGGTTTGTCACCATGGCTTGCATGGTTGTTGTGGACGATTGAGAGTAGCATGGATTTTCACATAGATTGATCCTTGATTGGCTCATGCTATGTGATGTAAGTGGGGAGGATCCATCACTTGAAGCATCATCATATTCGTTCACATAAGAATGCTTGGATCCGGAGAGGTCAAGCAGAGCAAGAGTTTTCTTGATCTATTCAGCAACATCGCTTCCTCTTTCGGGTGCGTTTGTGGAAGATCTTGATACTTTTGAGGATGAAGATCCAAAAACACGGATGGATGCGGATGGAACTTGGGGTTCTTGTTGTCCTAACGAGCCTGCTTTGCTCCTCGTAACTGGTCCAAAGTTTCCAAAGGTAACTTCGAGTATGTTTTCCACATCAACATAGAACCTGGAATTAGAAGCCTTGGCGGAAGTTGAACTAGAGTTGATTTTCTTGGAAGCCATTTCGTTGTTCTTGAACTTTGGTGATTGAAAAGTTGAGATGAGAGGTAGAGATTGTCCCACTGGGCGTGAGAGAATTTGTAGACAATAAATTGCGTGGAGAAAATAAAATCAAGACCGAAAAATATCGCACCAAATGTAGTATTTTATTTCAAATATTTGAGTGTTACAATATCTATGAATCCCCTGATTCTTCTTTTCAATAATAAATAAGTTCAAGGGCCTTTGAGCTTAATCTTGAATCTATATTTGTTTCCACGAACAATGGTCTTGTTCTTGGGCTTAAGCTTGATTGCTTGAACTTGACCTTGATTCGTTATTCGTTCTTGAGCTTGAATTTGATTTTTTAAACTTGAACTTGATTTCTTGAAGCTTGAAACTTGTAGAGAAATTTGCGGTGTTTGATCCACGAGCTCTGTCTTGCTTCTTCTTATAACGTCTGGTGTCTTTTCTGGGTTATGAAGACCTCTATTTATTGTTGTGGAAATGAGGAGTTGTGATAAGAACAAACTCTTTCCGACCAATCAAATTGAAGTGTGACACGGCCGCATCTGATTGGCCAGAACATGTCACTCGCACACGAGGCGCGATTTCATTGGCCCTGTAATTTGACTTGGCATGCCTTGTCATTTTGACACGTGGCATGATCCCATTGGATCTTTCGTTTGGCTTGGCGTGCCACGTCATTTGACACGTGGAACCAAACTGGGACTCTAGGAAGATGGCATCTTGTTCTTAACGAAGTGGGCTCATCACTTGTATTAAATGGGCTAGCCCAATGAATTAAGACTTATTTATTTAACTCATATATATTGGACTTATATATATATATATATAT
>MDKI01126612.1:0-22665 GCA_005239505.1 Nicotiana paniculata | reverse complement strand
GTTAAAAATGCAAGAATAAAGCTAAACAAATAAAAACCCAAAAATATTCACGAGCTCTCTACTATGAAAAACAGCTGATATCTTCTCCCTCCGTAAATAAATTAAAAAATAATCTATTTATAGTCTGCCAAAGTTTTGGAAAAAAATACCCCTGAAGTACCACCGCGGACCGCGAAAACACGATCGCGGTCCGCAAAAATGTTAGGACCTCACTGGAACTCCACCGCAGTCCGCGAAACTTCGACCGCGGCCACGGTGGGACTTGAAATTTTTTTGGTCACATTGGAACTCCACCGCGGTTCGTGAAACTTCGACCGCGGCCGCGGTGGCTGATGGCTTGAATTTTTGACTTACTGGAAATGCACCGCGATCCGCGAAAACACGACCGCGGCCGCAGTGGCCTTGTTGTCTTGAGCACCTTTGTTGGTTTTTCTCCTTATGCCGGATTCACTCCTATTTTGAGCAGATTTTAGACTGAATGCCTTCATTTCTGGTTCAATCCTCCAACAAGCACAACGTATAAGCTTTCGGGGCTATTTTTTGTAAAATTGTATTTAAAATTCACTTATAAGGGAACGGAAAACGAGGCAAAAAGCCAAATTATCAACTCCCCCAAACTTAAACTCTTGCTTATCCTCAAGCAAAACAAAATAAGCCCCACCCCTATGAGAGATTTCATAAAAATTTGGTTGTACTATTGATGACCTCGACTAGCATCAATTGGAACTAACCATAGACCCTAATGCGAATGAATCATTGACAATGATTGAACTTTTCAAAACCATAGTTTCAAGTGCGATAAAAGAGCTTCAAAGGTTGGCCCAACTCATCAGTGAACTTCTAACTATTACCTTGGTCAGTGTGGATCCCAGACTCTTATTCCGTAAATTTCCCTAAGCATCTCACCTTTCAGAATAATGACACTAAGAACGAGGAATATGGTGAATCGCTCATCTCTCATCAAGGAAAGAGTCCCAAGTTCGGCTCAAAGTACCATAGGCTAGCCCTTTGTTCAAATCACTACTAATGTAGGCTTCACTCGACCTGAGATCATACAGGGCTTTTGTGGAGTCATGATGAAGGCTTTTGGTCAAGCGTAGGACGTATTTGGTTAGAGTTAGTTTTATCTTTTCTTAAGCACTTCATTTTTTTTTGTTGCTCTCACATTTTCTTGACTCTTTGAGTCTTTTTATCTTTTGTAGGGTTGGAGAGACACTTTTTCATCAATTTCCTTTATTTTCTTCTTATGCTATCCAAACCTTTGGCATTACTTTTTCATCAATTCCCTTTATTTCTTCTTTTTGTTCATTCTTTTCTTTTCATTCTTTTTCATTGCTTTTTCTCTTCTCTTTCTTTCTTTCTTTCTTTTGTGCCTTCTTTTTCACTTCATCACATCTCTCGTCTCTCCCCCAAACTTATGCTTGCCTAGTGCCAAGGAAAGATCGGGTGCCAAGAGAGGGTAAAGGAATGGTTAAAGGCTTGTAACTTGGGTACAAAGAAAAGGCTTAAGGCTCAAAAGGGTTGACTAGGGAATATTTATCTTGGAAGGTCATGGAAGTTTTCAATTCTTTGTTCAAGCCAAGGAAATCCTATAGTCACTTCTCAAGTCAAGTTACACCTAGAATTTCGCCTAGACAACACTCAGGGCAAGTTCTAGACTAGTGCCATGGAACTTGGACCTGAAATTACGAATTTCTCACCACTCACAGCTAAAGGATTGTTACAGAAATCGAGTCGAGGGCCCACAATGACCTTAGTCGCGCTTTGAGTAACAAAAATGGTCCCGAAGAACCACCCGATGTTTATCGGCCAACCCAAGAGTCTCAAGATCATCACTATCACCATACTCAACACAACTGTTTGTCTTTGACCATGGGATCAAAGGCAACTGTGTTAGGCCCAAGTGAAGCTTTGCTTGAGGAACAATTATTGAAAAACAAAATAATAAGAAAAGGAAAAACAGACTCAAACCCTTAAGAAGGTTGTCACACCGTCCATCCTTGGGAAGAGCCACCCGGTTCACACAAGTTCCACCTTTGGAAAGAACTGTGGTGTTAAGAAAACCAAAGGCTTATTGCTCACAAGAAAACCAAACAAGAAGCTATGAAAGAAAAGTAATAAGCTATAAAATAGAAAAGAAATACGTAAAATAAAGTAAAGTGCGTGGGATGGAATGAATATGTACAATAAGGGAATTAGATGAATCTACATAAGGGATGAATATTTACAATGGATAGTTATCTTATACATTCCAAAAAAGGAAATAACGTAAAGAAAAAGAAATAAAAAGTTATTTTCATTATACAATCTGATGTAGCCAATATAAAAAGCCTGTAGGGCCACTCCCCCAACTAAATGAAAGCATTGTCCTCAATGCTATAAAGTAAAAATAGTGCACAAAATATGGGAGAGAGAGTAAAGAAAACTCCCTATTGGCCCTCGGCCTGCTGTGGTGGGAGAGGAGTAACTGGGGCTGCCACAACTGTAGAAATTGCAGTCAACTTTGTAGTAGTTGACTGCATCCAGTTGGTGAGGCTAGTGAGAGTCATGTTCAGCCGTTGAGCAGTCATGGGATAGGCTCTGGTGGAGGGGATGTCTGTAGCTGTGGAGGAAGATGGGCCTAGAGCCTCCTCTGAAATGGCAGGCTGGGGCAGTGAGGGTTCCGCCACCACCACTGGCTCTTCAGACTGGCTAGTGGAGGCATCCGACTTTCCCTTTGACTTTTTTTTGGGGTTATCCTCATCTTTCAAGTCATACCAGGAGAAAGGTGCTTTGGACTTGACCTTGGTGTCAAAAAGCTTCATAGTCACTTCATGGTCTTCACAATACGTGGTCAGGTAATGAGGATAATGGTAAGAAGTATCACCTGTGCTGACCACTCGGATAATGACCTCGGACATCACACTCCCCACATTGATGGGGTATCCAGCCATGATAGATGCTATTAATACAACCCTACTGAGAGGGAGCGTCTGGTCATGATGAGTCGGGTCTAGCCTGCTACATACAAAAGTCTCTATACTTTAGCTTCAAAGTTTAGGGTCCTCCTGGTGATAGTCTTTCCAGCCGTTAACCACTCCGAGGTGTCCCCGAGCTTGGCCAAGTGCAAAACCAACCAATTTCTTGCAGCATCCTTTTCGGCAAGTTTTTCCCGGTATAATGAATCATCCACATCATCCATCTCCAAATAGTCATTTAGTGAAGGTCCGTCAAAAGGCACAGTAAGATTGTGAACTTTGGATGCCTTTGAGTCCTTATCCAAAAAAAGCAAATTGGTGTAGAAATCCTTCACTATATGATCATTGGCCTCCGAAAGATGCTCGGTGAAATAGGACCATCCTTTCCTGTCTCGGAATTGCTGCCTCACATTGGGGTTGTATGTGGATAAATCTTTCATTGAGAAGGTGCGATCCGGGATAAGAGATCGTGCTTTCCACAACTCCCTGAATCTGTGGAAGGCTTTCTCACTTACAAAACGATCCTTCCACACATCCGGGTTCCTAGTGCGCTCTACCCCTTCAACCACCTGCGCATCCCCTTTGCTGTCACTTGAATTCTCCCCAGATAAGGAAGCTGTAGGGGAAGTAGAATATGAGTGTTCACTGGAGGTGGATTTGGCTGGAGACACTGCTCGTGCTGGGGCCGGGAAAGATGAGACCGGGTCAATTGGGGATGACTGTGATGAGGCCTCCTCTGACGGAGCATATTCACTTCCTGATGGTGAAGGAGGAGAGTCTGTAACCCGATTGGGCCGTCGTGATGAATGAGGCAATGTAACTTTTGAAGGTTGACTTGGTGCCCCCGGGCCTCTCCCCCTTTGAGTTTCTCCTCTACCCGTGTTTTTGCGACCTCCTCCACGAGATAGTACCATTGCCTGCAAAGTACACATAAGTGAACATGGTTAGTTTCCTGAACATTGATGTGCAGACACTTGAGTAGTCACTGAAGTTTAAACATATTGGAATGAGTCAAGACACACTGGACAGACTTCACAGACCGCGAAAAGTCTAATCATGCTTTGAGAAGGACACACTGGACCGACTTCGCGGACCGTCAAAAGTCGACCGTGGCCGCGAATGTCTAATCATGCTTTGAGAAGGACACACTGGACTGACTTCGCAGATCGCGAAAAGTCGACCGCGACCGTGAAGTTCTAATCAAACTTAAGCAAAATCAAGCACCGTGGTCCGCGAAAAATGGACCGGGGACCGCGAAAATGGCTATTTACCTAGGGTTCCCAGAATTTGCAATTTCTATGCTAAAGTGTTCATTGAGTGATTTCCTATATAAGTAATCAGTGCAATTGCATTCCAGAGGACTATTTTGAACCTATTTGGGCTAACCCTAACATTTACAAGCCTATAAAGAGAAAATAATACTGAAAAAGAAATTGAAAACTAAAGAAAATAAAGAAATTAAGAAGTTAATGAAGCATAAATACACTTACTAGATGTTGGGATGAAAGTATGGATGCAAGCAATGAGTTTCAAAGGATGAAAAAGTGAGACACGGTTGAAAGTGGCTTAGGCTAGCTACAGTGGGAAAAGTGTGAAATGAAACCCTCAAGTCCTATTTATAGGAAGAGCTGGAACCACCCCACTTACCTACTGCGGACCGCGAAAATTCAACCGCGGTCCGGGGTCATTCAATGGCATAAGGCCTACGAGGCAGAAGGGCTTCGCGGATCGTGAAAAGTCGACCGCGGCCGTGAAGTCCATTTCCAGAGCATTGTGTTTGCATCATATTGACTTCTCAGACCGCAAAAAGTCGACCGCGGCCGCGAAGTCAATTTCCAGTGAGCTTTTGTTTCTATACTCAGCCATATTCCTGTGTCAGAATCATCCTACACATCCAAAAACCAGTTAGTGTAAAAGTGAAACCTAATTTACCAAGAAAAACAAAGAAAATGAAAGTAAATACACATGGGTTGCCTCCCAAGAAGCGCTTGATTTAATGTCGCGGCACGACACGTTTTACCGAGATCATTGGAGATGAAGAAGTGACACCACGTGGCTGTCATCAACTTTGCCAAGATAGTGTTTTACCCGGTGACCATTCACTCTGAATACTTCACCACTTTTGTTCTTGAGGTCAAGATCCCCAAATGGAGTAACAAATACCACTTCAAAAGGGCCACTCCAATTAGACTTTAGCTTCCCGGGAAATAACCTCAACCGAGAATTGAACAATAATACCAAGCCACCAACTTTGAACTCTTTTCCTCGAGCATATTTGTCATGTAGGTACTTCATTTTGTCCTTATACAAGGACGAACTAGAGTACGCATGGAATCTAAACTCATCCAACTCATTCAATTTCTCCACTCTAAGATTTGTAGCTACATCCCATTCCAAGTTCAACTTTTTCAAGGCCCACATAGCCTTGTGTCCAATTCCACCGGAATGTGGCATGATTTTCCAAAGACCAAGCGATATGGGGACACCCCAATTGGGGTCTTGTAGGCGGTCCGGTAAGCCCAAAGAGCATCATCTAATTTCTTAGCCCAGTCAGTCCTATTGCCATTGACCGTTTTGGATAATATGCTCTTTATCTCCCTGTTAGACACTTCAACTTGACCACTAGCCTGAGGGTGGTACGGGGTAGTGACTTTATGGTTGACCCCATACTTAGAAAGCAAGGAGTCAAAGGCTTTGTTGCAAAAATGTGACCCCCCGTCACTGATGATGGCTCGTGGAGTGCCAAACCTAGTAAAGATATTCTTCTTGAGAAAGGCTATCACACTCCGAGCCTCATTGTTTGGTAAGGCTATGGCCTCCACCCATTTTGACACATAATCAACCGCGACCAAGATGTACGTGTTCCCACATGAACTCACGAATGGCCCCATGAAGTCAATGCCCCAAACATCAAAGATATCTACCTCGAGAATTGAGTTTAAAGGCATCTCATCCTTTTTGGAAATTCCCCCGACTCTTTGGCATTCATCACACCTCTTCACTAGGGAACTATCATCCTTATACAAAGTGGGCCAAAAGAACCCACAACTAAGCACTTTAAAAGCAGTTCTCACCCCTCCGTGATGACCACCATACGACGAGGAGTGGCAAGACTCAAGGATGGCTAGTTTCTCTTCCTCCGGTACGCATCGCCGGATTACCCCATCAGTGCAAATCTTGAATAAATAAGGCTCATCCCAATAGAAATCCAAGCTATCCCTTCGAAGCTTCTTCCTTTGGTTAGAAGAGAGCTCACAAGGGACAACTCCGGTGACTAGGAAATTAGCAATATCCGCAAACCATGTCATTTCTCTCATGGGCATTGAAAGGAGTTGCTCATCCGAGAAACTATCATTGATCTCAAGTCCGTCACAAGGACGTCCTTGCTCTTTCAACCGGGACAAATGATCGGCAACTTGATTCTCACTCCCTCTTCGGTCCACTATCTCTAGATCAAATTCTTGTAACAACAAAACCCATCTCATAAGTCTTGCCTTGGAATCCTTTTTGGTCATGAGGTACCGCAGTGCTGCCTGGTCAGTGTGAACCATGACTTTGGCACCCATTAAATAAGCTCGAAATTTTTCCATGGCAAAGACTATAGCTAGAAGCTCCTTGTCCGTGACTGTGTAGTTCATTTGAGCAGAATTCATTGTCTTGGTGGCATAGTAAATTGGATGAAACACTTTTTTCACCCTTTGCCCAAGCGCAGCATCCACAACAACATCACTTGCATCACACATAAGCCCAAATGGGACACTCCAATCCGGTACCGTGATGATGGGAGTGGTAGTGAGCTTGTGTTTTAAGAGTTCAAAAGCTTGCATACACTACTCACCAAAATTGAATTTGGCATCCTTCTCTAACAACTTGCATAATGGATTCACCACCTTAGAGAAATCTTTGATAAACCGCCGGTAAAAACCGGCATGGCCAAGAAAGCTCCGGACTCCTCTCACTGAAATAGGTGGTGGCAGTTTTGAAATAACCTCGATCTTTTCCTTATCAACCTCAATGACATTCTTTGAAATCTTATGGCCCAAAACAATTCCTTCCTCCACCATAAAGTGGCATTTTTCCCAATTCAAGACCAAATTTGTTTCTTCACATCGAGCAAGGACTTATCAAGATGACTCAAGCATTCGTCGAAAGAATCCTCGACGACACTAAATTTGTCCATAAATACTTCTAGAAAGTCCTCCACCATGTCGGTGAAGATTGCCATCATACATCTTTGGAAAGTAGCTAGGGCATTACAAAGCCCGAATGGCATTCGAGCAAAGGCAAAAATGCCATATGGGCAAGTAAATGTGGTCTTGTCTTGATCCTCCGGGGCTATCAAAATTTGATTATATCCATAATACCCGTCAAGGAAGAAATAATAGGCTCGACCTGCAAGCCTATCCAACATCTGATCCAAGAATGGTAAAGGAAAATGGTCTTTTCAGGTCACCATGTTGAGCTTGTGGTAGTCCATGCACACCCACCATCCGATAATCATTCTTGTAGGAATGAGCTCATTCTTATCATTTTTTATCACTCTCATTCCACCCTTTTTCGGAACGCAGTGGACCGGAGAAGTCCAAGCACTATCCGAAATTGGATAGACCACACCCGCATCAAGCCATTTTATGATCTCCTTTTTCACCATATCTTGCATAGATTCATTGAGTCTTCTTTGATGTTCAACATAGGGTTTGGCTCCATCCTCCAATATAATCTTGTGCATGCAAAAGGCGGGGCTAATACCCCGAATATCAGCCAAGGTCCAACCAATTGCTTTCTTCCTCCTCCTTAGCACTTTCAAAGTTGAGTCAACCTGCAATTGGGTTAGGCAAGAGAAAAGAATAACTGGTAAAGTACAAGAGGCACCAAGGTATTCATACCTGAGGTGGGAAAGAAGTGGCTTCAACTCCAGATTCAGAGGTTCTTCAATGGATGGCTTTGGTGGTGGGGTCTTCCTGTTCTCCAAGTCCAATGATAATTTTCTGGGAGCATAGGAATAAGACCCCATGCCTTGAAGGGCATGGGAGCTCTCAAGTACACCATCCACAACTGAGTCCTCATGATTCAACAAGGCCAACTCCACAGGATCATCAACATGGATCATAACACTGGCATCATCAATAATAACCTCGGACACAAGGTCCATAAAAGAGCACACTTCGGTGCTGTTGGGCTGCTTCATAGATTTGCACACGTGGAAGACCACTTTCTCATCACCAACTCTGAATGTAAGTTCCTCAGCTTCAACATCGACCAAGGCCTTCCCGGTGGCAAGGAAAGGCCTCCCCAAGATAATAGGAACCTCAAAATCAACCTCACAGTCGAGGATAACAAAATCTGCTGGCAATATGAACTTGTCCACTCTCACTAAGACATCATCAATAATACCTAGGGGCCTCTTCATTGATCGGTCCGCCATTTTCAAATGCATAGAGGTCGCCCTAGGTTTTTCCATCCCCAAGGTCTTGAACACAGAATATGACATCAAATTTATGCTTGCCCTAAGATCACATAAGGCTTTTGCAAAGTCTGCACTCCCAATTATGCAAGGAATAGTGAAAACACCCGGATCTTCAAGTTTTGGTTCCATGGAGTGAACAATAGCACTCACTTGGTGAGTCATCTTAATGGTCTCACAATCCATGGATCATTTTTTTGTCACCAAGTCCTTCATGAACTTAGCGTAGCCTGGCATTTGCTCCAAGGCCTCAACCAAAGGAATATTTATGGTGAGACTCTTCATCATATCAAAGAACTTTTTAAACTGGGTCTCTTGCTTCTATTTTCCAATCTCTGAGGATAGGGAGGAGGTGGCCTAGGCAATGGTGCCTTTGGGACCACCGGTTCTGGCATGTCAATTATGTGTTCCTAGACGGGTTCACATTTCTATCCAAATCCTCCCTATTGTCATGAATGTCAATTCTTACCTCACCTTCACTTGGCTCATCCAATGCTTGCTCTACATCAGCTGGTAGCTCATCTTGGGGTACAACTTCATCATCAACAACAACTTCCTTTTTCCCTGAAGTACTTGCCTCCACACCTTTTCCACTCCGAGTGGTTACCGCCATAACATGACCGGTGTGGTTGTTGTTCCCACCCTTAGGGTTCACCACTGTATCACTTGGTAGTGCACCCTTTGGGCGTGTGTTTAAGGCTTGTGAAATCTGGCCCATTTGTACTTCAAGGTTTCGGATGGAAGTAGTGTGAGAAGATATCTGGGCATCGGATTCTGTATTCCTCTCCATCATATGTTTGAACATGTTTTCTATCCGGCCCTTTTCCGATCTTGAAGAACTTTTCCCATGATATTGATATGGAGGAGGGTTGCTTGGTTGTTGGTACATCGGGGGCCTTTGAAAACCTGACCCCCGATTACATTCACCTCCCCAGTTGTTGTTGTTATTTCTTCCATTCCAATTCCCTTCATTGTTGTTCCCCCATTGTCGGTCATTATTGTTGTTCCATTGACTATCATTGGTATTGTTCCAATTTCTAGCATTGTTATTGTTCCAGTTTCGTGGCCTTTGGTTCCCCCAGTTTTGTGTATTACCTTGCCCTTGGTAGTTGTTTGCATACATAACATCTTCATTTTGGTCATTGTAACTTTCATCTTGTTCACGACCACTTGGTCCTTGATCCCCTTGATCACCATGGTTTTGCTTAACATTTCCCTGAGGTCTCCTTTGGTTTCCTTGCATATGAACTCCTTCCATAGCATTTACTTGCTTAGGCCCTTGCAAATGTTGGAGTTGGGCTTTAGCAAGTTGTTTCATGATTGTTTTAAGCTCGTCAATTGCTTGCCCTTGTTCTTGGAGTTCCTTGTGGAGACTATTCACACCGGTTTTCCCTTTAGGCACATTTTCTCTACTTTGCCAAGCCGAAGATGTGTCGGCCATTTCATCAAGAATCTCACATGCCTCCGGGTATCTCATCTTCATAAAATTACCACCGGCCAATTGGTTGAACACACATTGGTTTACCGTGTTGATTCCCCGGTAGAATGTTTGTTGTATCATAGCCTCGGTCATGTCATTGTTAGGGAATTCCTTGACCATGGTTCTATAGCATTCCCATATTTCATGTAGGGGATCGTTTGGATCTTGTTTGAATGCCAAAATCTCATCTCGAAGGGCTTCCATATGGCTTGGGGAGAAACAATTTGCAATAAATTTATCCGCAAGCTCGTCCCAAGTGGATATAGAATTGTTTGAGAGACGCTCAAGCCAATCAAATGCTCTTCCCCTAATTACAATGGGAATAACCGTAACCTTAATGCATCCTCAGACACATTAGTTTTCTTACTCCCCCAACATGTATCAACAAAGCCTTTGAGATGCTAATAGGCATTCTGATGGGCGGCTCCGGTGAAGTATCCTCTTTGCTCTAGGAGAGTGAGCATAACATTTGTGATTTGGAAGTTCCTCGCTCGAATCCTTGGCGGGACTATTGCACTAACATACCCCTCGTTTGGAAGGACCCGAGAGTAGCTCTAGGGGTTGGAGGTGGGGGAGGGTCTGGAACATCATCCTGAATACTAGCTTGTCGGCCTCTTCTTTGTGGAGGAATTAGACTGATTTCATCTTCTTGATTGTCATAAACCTCCTCCCCCGGAATCACATTTCCTAGCGGACCGGCCATTGTACCTAAGTTCACCAAACAAGGAAGTTAAAAATAGAAGGAAAGAAAAACACACTACGCTTCTAGTCATAAATATAGTCACAACGTTAAAGCTCCCCGACATCGGCGCCAAAAAGTGACAACAACTGCACCCACACTACTATATAAGTATAAAGGCAAAGGTCGTGTAGCTTTTACCCAAATGGTCGGGATCGAATTCACAGGGATTCTATAGATGGGAGTGAGTGTATCAGCGATCTAGAAGGGTCGAGTGTTTCTAATTGCACTTCTAAACATTGGTTGGTGTTGAACTATACTAAATGTATTCTATTGTTTGTAAGATAATTAATGATTAACTTTGTTTTGTTTTTGTTGTTGTTTTCTAATGTTGATAAAGGCACTAGGGTCGTGACTGTGGCCTAGGTGGATACACAAAGGGATTAATTTCTAAGGTCGGGGAATTTGCTAGGGATATAGCTATAACCAAAGCACAAAGGTGCTCACTCTATACTCTCGGTAGTTTGAGTGATTATACCCTAATTGCCTCTCTCGAGTCCAATTGGGTGCCCAATAAACAAGCAATATAGGCTTAGGTAGGGTATTACTCTCTCGAGGTTTAACCCGTTAACTAGGGCTCAAGTAGGGTTTTACCATTTCTGGGTTTAACCCCTTTGATTGGGACTACCAATCTCTTGATAATGCCCTAATTTCCTATTAGGCTAATTTCTAGACTCAAGTCTTCTTTCTCAAGAAAGACCCAAGTCATGAAAAGGTTAATTAGTGTTTGCAACCACTAATTATAACAATAAAAACCTTGAAATAACCTAAATAGCAAACACCCATTAATTTCCCAACCTTAATTTCAAAACCCCATTAAATACCCATACTAGGGTTGAGCCACAACCCTAGCTAATGGGTCTAGCTATTCATAATCAAAGATGAGAACAATGATAGAGAAAAAGAATAACCCATTTAATTGATTCTTAACAATGAAATTGAAGTTTTCAATGTTAAAAATGCAAGAATAAAGCTAAACAAATAAAAACCCAAAAATATTCACGAGCTCTCTACTCTGAAAAACAGCTGATATCTTCTCCCTCCGTAAATAAATTACAAAATAGTCTATTTATAGTCTGTCAAATTTTTGGACAAAAATACCCCTGAAGTACCACCGCGGACCGCGAAAATACGACTGTGGTCCGCGAAAATGTTAGGACCTCACTGGAACTCCACCACGGTCCGCAAAACTTCAACCGCGGCCATGGAGGCTGATAGCTTGAATTTCTGACTTACTGGAAATGAACCGCGGTCCGCGAAAACACGACCGTGGCCGCGGTCCGCGAAAACACGACCGCGGCCGCGGTGGCCTTGTTGTCTTGAGCAGCTTTGTTGGTTTTGCTCCTTGTGCCGGATTCACTCCTATTTTGAGTAGATTTTAGACTGAATGCCTTCATTTCTTGTTCAATCCTGCAACAAGCACAAGATATAAGCTTTCGGGTCTATTTTGTGTAAAATTGTATCTAAAATTCACGTATAAGGGAACAGAAAACGAGGCAAAAGCCAAGTTATCAGTTAGTTAGAGGTTAGTGTGTGTTGTGATTAAGTCATTGTGGACTTTCAGAAGGTTAATTTTATATTGTGGATGATCAGATCGATTTGGGGTTCATTAGTAGGCCCAATTAGGATAGGTGTTTTGCACCGAGTCGGATTGGTTGGCTCCATAGTGCTATTATTGAGGGACGTGCCATTCAGTTGTTGTTGGGCATAATTGTGTTTTGAGATGAGTTATGAGTTACTCTTCCATTCTACGAGGAGTTATAATTCGTTGGTTTTAGGCACTCATGGTGCGGTTTACTTGTGGTCTCATAGTGGAATTCGAGTGAGATGAGTAATTGGGTATTGCTTGATTGAGGCGTATTGGCTATGTTCCTTCGGGTTTCGTGTTGCATCGTACCGTCTATTTCTACGTGGGTATGGTAATGCACTTTGAGTAATGGATATCGATTTTCGCGTGATGATTGATTATGAGCATTGCGACCTGAAGTATTCCATGAGGAACAATGTTTGGATGGGGTCCCGCATTGCAGCAGAGTCATGTTGGGATATGATCCTTTGTGTTAGATTTCATGTATTATGGCTCTACGGTGTGAGGTGGGTTGTTAATATCATGTTGTGGCAGTATTTGTTGAGCTTGCGGGACGGTTCTCTCGCTTGAGTAATTCTCTATGTTTGAGTACACTTGGCTTGTTGCATATTGGTGGGCGGATTGCACGGGTTGTGGCTTTAAAATTGTATGGATGGGGCATGTCACTAGAGTGGTTGTGACGGGTGAAATGAGGTCATCAAACCTAGAATGGGAGCTTTCGGATCTGATTGCGGTATATTTGGGTGGATATTGAGGGTTTTCTATAGTTCCTATCGAATGAAAGGGAGTTCCACCACTTGTTGATGCGACGAATGGTTATGGGTTCCTGCGTGTTTCTTTCATCATTTGCAGTATATGAAGGAGTTTGAACGGGGTCTGTGTTTGATAATAGGTTTATTACCGAAATTGGGTTGCTCTGAGCAGCTAGTGTGATTATAAATTATCTCCACAAGTGTTCGAGTAATGTGGGATACTATCTGATTTCATCTGGAGTTACGGGTAAGGTTTGATACAACTTGTCCAGATTTATACAGTTTATAGATGTGGGATTTTGATCTTATAAATTAGTTCACAAGTGAAAATTTGGTTATAAGTTTCATGGGTTAGATTAGATTGCGAAATTTCAGCTATGTTGAGCTATTGGATCTATATGGGATAGGGTGGCGTGGGATCACCCCGGGTATGTGCATGGTAGGATTACATGGTAATTTTGATTATTTTTGGAACAACGCTAGGCACGTTATAGGAAGAACGCATGTTTAAGTGGGGGAGAATGTAACGACCGAGGGGTCGTTCCGAGAGTTTTAGCCCCGTTTCCCCCATTTTTGCTTCATTATATGTGGTTCGGCTCTATTATATTGTGTTAGGTTGGCTGGCTCGGGTTCAGAGTAATTTTGGAGAGAAATGAGACATTTCATCTCTTAAGTTGGTTATTTAGTTGGAAAAGCCAACCAGAAGTTGACTTATGGGTAAATGATCTCGGAATTTGGTTTTTCTGATTCAGATAACTACGTTAGATGATTTTGGACTTAGGAGTGGGTTCGTAATGTTATTCGGAGGTCCGTCGTAGAATTAGGCTTGAATTGACGAAATTAGATTTTTGGCGATTACCGGTCGGTAGTGGAAAATTGGCTATGGGGGTCGTAATAGAATTCCGGAAGTTTTAATAGGTTCTTAGTGCCGTTTGTGATGTGGGCACAAAATTTCAGGTCAATCGGACGTGGTTTGGTTGGTTTCGACATCGTTGGCGAATTTCAGAAGTTTAGAAATCCTTAGGCTTGAATTCGGGGTAAATTTTGTATTTTGATGTTGTTTCTGGTGATTCGAAGCGTCGACTAAGTTTTTGTGACGTGTTGGTATGTTTTGGTTGAGGTCCCGAGGGCCTCAGGTGAGTTTCGAGTTGTTTCGGACCATTTCTAGGCCATTTTTAGTTGCTGGTTTTTGGCTTCAGGGGTGTACGGTGCGATAGCATAGATCTGGCTGCGTTAACATAGAGGAAATTTGGAAAAATTTAGCCGTGCTATGTGATTGCGTAAGTCTTCCCGCGATCGCATAAAGTAAAATCTCTGCTGCACTGACCCTACTTTGGAAGCTTATACCTCACAATATATAAGGAATTTGAAGATAATCTAAACATGAAAGTTGTAGCCCCTAATGTTTAGTTTTCATAAAGTTAATCCAATTGTAATTTAGAATTCTGTACAAAAAGTTATGACCATTATACTAAAGGCTGTCTGGAAAAGTTGGAGAAAGCTGTTGGAAAAATTTGTTCTACGCGATCGCGTGGGAATGGCCGCGATCGCATAAGTTAAAAGAAGGGCTGAAAAATTTTGTGCTTCTCTATCACATTAGTTTTGTCCGCGATATCATAGGGTAAATGCATGGGAAGATTATAAAGTACTCTATTTCGAGGGTTTTGGCCATTTTTTTGCATTTTTGAGCTCTGGATCTATGATTGAGGCGATTTTTGAAGGGATTTTCAGATAACTGATTGGGGTAAGTGTTATTAACTTAATTTTTGTTAAATTTCATGATTGTGTCTTGATTTTTGTCATCTAAAATGGGAATTTGGGGTGAAAATTTGGAGAAAAATGGAGAATGTATTTTGGGGAATTGAATGGCCATTTCATGTTGGATTTTGATGAATTTGATATGGGTAGATTCGTGAGGGAATAAGGATTCTAGTTTTGTGATTTTTGTCGGATTTCGAGACGTGGACCAAGGGCCGAGTTTGGCCAATCTCGGGATTTGTGGTCTAATTTGATAATTTTGATGTGGGCTTCGTTTCTTTAGCATATATTAATGATAATATACTTATTTTGGATAGATTTGGGGCGATTCGCGACCGTGTCGAGAGACAAGGGTATTGCAGAGTAGAGTTTTATCCGGTTTGAGGTAAGTAATGACTGTAAATCTTGTCCTGAGGGTATGAAACCCCGGATTTCACATCGTTTCACTATTAATTTTCATATTTGACTGAAAACTATATGATATTTCGTGTTTTTAGAAAGTACTACTATGTTTTGGGTTGAATGCCGTATTTGGGCCTCGTGCCAAGTTGTTTGGACCCTTAGGGGATTTAGTACTATTTCCTCATTGTTTTGATTTAAAATCTGTACTCATTCATGTTATGTTTTACTGATTTCATAACTCAGTCTTATTTACTCCATTTTGATGCATAAAATGGTATTTTGGGCTGAACACCCTACTGATAGCCCGAGTGGCTTGAGAGGTTTCTGACTGAGTGAGGACGAGGTCTTGTGTTGTGAGGATATCATAGGATCGGGTTGCGCGCCGCAGCATGTTGTACTGATTTATGATATATGAGAGGCTGAGGGCCTGATTGATTACGCCACGAGATGGCTTGTTATAGCACTTGGGCTGTAGGATCCCCTCCAGAGTTTGTACACCCCCAGTGAGCGCATGTAACCTGAGTGAGTGATGTGATGTTTCCCGAGAGGCTGTTCTTGATTCATGTTGTGCCCGTGGGGCTGATTACGAGTGATTGTGAGGTTGCCCGAGGGGTTGATTCTGAGTGATGTTATGCCTGAGGGGCAGTTTATGATACTTGTTTTGCCCGAGGGGCTATTTATGATTTTCATCGCTTTTACTCTAAACTTCATTTAAACACTTTTGAAACTGTTGGAAAAATATCTTTAAATGATTTTTACTGAAAATCTTGTTTTAAGCAAGATGATTTGACTTATACATTGTTTTGAGGGTAAACTGTACTTACTGTGATTTCATGACATGGATTTATGTGTTTCTTATTGCTCAGTCCTTATTTCCATTTATTACTTACTGAGTTGGCGTACTCACCTTACTTCCTGCACCTTGTGTGCAGATCGAGGGATTTTTGGACGTGATAGTGAGCACTGATTCTTTCATCTCTCACGGATACCCGGAGTCGACAAGGTAGCTTCATGGCGATCGCAGCCTTGCTCCTCTCCCTATTATCTTCCTTTTACTATATTAGTGTTTTCCAGACTGTAATAGTCTTAGTTGTTTTTGGATGATCCTTGGTAGATGCTCGTGACTTGTGACACCCCGATGTCGGGCTTTTGTTTGTTTTCCGCACTTGTCATTTAAACTGATGTTATGAAGTTTTTATTAATTAATGGTTTAAAAACACCTTTATTAAGAAGTGTCGAATTATTCTGAAAATGTGTCGGCTGGCCTAGTTCCATGATAGGCGCCATCACGACCGGGTGGTTTTGGGGTCGTGACATTTATATTAGGAATCAATTATTTCTCATTCTTATTCTCTCTCCCTCCTGCGGTCTCTCTCTCTCCTGCGATCTCTCTCTCTCTACATATCTCTCTATCTCTCAATCCCTAATTTTAGTAATGTAGAGCAAATGAAAATAGAGCAGCAATTCCACCATTGACAGCCATTAAAAAGTTTTGAAACTTTGAATTCGAATTTGGTTTTTTAAAAATCATTATTTGTTTGAATTGGGTGTTGTTGCAAACAATTAATAAATCTCTCTACGTATCTCTTTATCTCTCAATCCCTAATTCCAGCAATGTAGAGCAAATGAAAATAGAGCAGCAATTCCACCATTGACAACCATTAAAAAGCTTTGAAGTTTTGAATTCGAATTTGGATTTTCAAAAACCATTATTTATTTGGATTGGGTGTTGTTGCAAATAATTGGGAATGTTGTTTGGAGTTTATATATCAATTTTGAGGGTATTTTGGTGAAGATTAGACTTGATTTTGGCTGAATTTCGGATTGAAACTCGAAGAAGAAGAAGAAGAAGAAGAAGAAGAAGAAGAAGAAGAAGAAGAAGAAGAAGAAGAAGAAGAAGAAGAAGAAGAAGAAGACGAAGAAGAAGAAGAAGAAGACATGACATACATTATACTTATGAAATTGTAGTAAAATTGTATTCTATTGTTTATATATATTTTTTATTTAAATATTGTATGAAAGTTGAACAATATTGTATAAAAATTGTATTTAAGTTGTATGATATTGTAGTTGTATATAACTGGGTAAAAATAATGTATGAAAGTTGTAGATAAGTTGTGGATAAATTGTATAATATATAATTAGTTGTATGAAATTTGGTTTTACTATGTATAAATCAGACATAAAATATACAAAAGACATATTGTATAAAATTTGTATTTAAGTGATATGATATTGTAGTTGTATATAACTGAGTAGAAATAATGTATGAAAGTTGTAGATAAGTTGTATAATATATAATTAGTTGTATAAAATTTATTTTTACTATGTATAAATCAGTTACAAAATATACAAAAGACATATTGTATAAAATTTGTATTTAAGTTGTATGATATTGTAGTTGTATTTAACTGTGTAAAAAAATATACAGTAATAAAGTTTGATGAAAATACTTTTAATTCTATTATAACCACTGTTATTTCCATTTTATTCATTTTAAATTTAAGTATAAAGAAGATGATTTTTTCCATTTTGCCTTACTAATGGTAAGGATTTTCAATATCTAAATTACTTTACACAGAAAATATTTGATGAGGTATTTGTGTTGAAAAATGGAAGAAATAGGCGAAGGAAGATGCCACAAAGGCGTTCTGTCAAAGTAACCAACGGTGATTTGTTGTCTCTGTTTCAAGAAGAGAGACGTAACCATCTTATTGAAGGATACTGGAGGTGAATACAGCAGTGAAAACATGTGCAGGAGAATTCGAAATTTGACTTATAAGAAGAAACATGTGTCTATTAATACGTGTCTGTGATTGTAGTTTAAGTTTGCTTTGTAATTTCAGCTTGTTCGGATCGTTTTTGATGAGCGGATCTAAAAGAAGATTTGGTACTGGAGGGGATCTCGTACCAATATTATGGAGAGAAGAAAGAGAAGAGAAAAAAAAGGAAAATAGTGTAACTAAATCCCTTGAATGAATGGACTAATAATGGATTGAGAGCCTTTTAAGGTGAAAAGTATATATTTTGTAGATAAAACTTGTTTAGATCAGTTAATTAACTAAACATTGACATATTAGATAATAAAGTTTCAAATAGTGTATAAGAAGGTAAAAATCCCTATAAAAATTGGGATCAAAAGATAGTTTCTAACATTCAACGTTGTAAAAACTCATGAAGGCCAATTACTATAAAAATTGGGCACTTCATAAAACATTACTAATATTACCTAAATACTACAAATATAAGCCAATTCTATTTGTAGCCAAAAAAGAGTCAAACTTTGTTTACTTTTGGGTGGTGTTATTAGAATAGATTGAGTATATCTTAAGGAGCTTGAATCTCAGTTTAAGAATAATTTGGTGGAGTTTTGACGATGAACATGAAAAAAAAAATGTGCATCATTCTACGTATCATATTTGTATCAAATGTGTATCACATGTATATCCATGTATACCTGTGTATGAGATATATGTGTGATACATGTGTCACAGAAGAATTTTTTGAACTCGATTAACTACGAATTTTAATACCAAATCAGTCCAAATCACCTCCAATCTTCCTCAAAATTTTGTATATTGACTCATCCATATGTTTTTAATGAATTTCAACCACACTCGTTGATAAAGGTCCTTTTTTGCTGAGACTTTTGAAATCTTGTATATATATGTTTGTATTTCATCACCTTATTTGCTACCTCACAATAAAATTTTCTTTCTGTTTTAGATCTAATGTTGCTAGTCATGCTTAAAAATATGGAAGGAGATCTTTATGTGTGATTCTTGAAGAAAAAAATCTTATTTATTTGGATTTTCAATTTTTATATATGTGTGACTAGTTTTGATAAGTCTATATTAATGGCTAGAGGTTGGTAAGTTGGACTTATTTGAAACATTTCTGTAAGATTCGCAAATGAAAAATAAAAAATGTTCCTTCCTTTCCACTTTATTGTATAAATAACATTATTATTTTTTGGGAGTAAACCCTTTTTCTTAATTTTTTAAAAACATTTTTGTAACGAACCGACCGGTCGTTTTACGTATTCGGACCCCGTTCCCCTAAATAAGACGCTTTCAGTGATTCTTGACTTGCGAGGACGGGTGGTTTGAGATTCGGAAGTGTATAGGGTAATATAGGAACACTTGGTTCCTTAAGATTTGGCTTTTAAGGCCAATTTTAACTTCTGTCAACATTTGGAGTAAACGACCTCGGAATCGAGTTTCACCGATTCCAGTAGCTTCGTATGATGATTTTGGACTTGTGCGTATGCCCGAAATGTGTTTTGGATGACCCGGGAGCGTTTCGACCCCAAATAGCGAAATAGAGTTTCCTTAAGTTCATAATTTGGTTTGGAACGTGTTTTTGAGTTATCGAGGCCCGAACGGAATTTAGAGACCGGGAATAGTTCCTTTATGTCATTTATGACTTTCTTGCAAAATTTGGTGTCATTTCGAGTGGTATAGGTCGGTTCGGTGCATTGAACCGAGTTCAAGAACTTGAAAATTCTTAAGTTTGATCCTAGGGGGTTTTGAGGAGTGATTTCGAGTTTTAGTGTTGTTTTGGGTGTTCAGAAGGCTCGATCAAGTCCGTAATATGATTTAGGACTTGTTGGTATAATTGCACGGGGGTTCGGGTGGGCCCAGGTGCCTCCCGGACACCAAACGGAGCCAAGAACCAGCAGTTTCAACTGCTGGTGCACCAGGTCTGGTGTGACCGCAGGTGCGGTTGCCCAGATCGCAGGTGTGAGACCGCTCCTGCGGTCGAGGCCTCACAGGTGCGACTCCCAAAAGGAAAGTCCTACCTTCGCAGGTGCGGATCCTTCTCTCCAGGAGCGGGTCCGCTGGTGCGGAATTCCTACCACAGGTTCGATCCCCAGGCTCATTGCCAAAAATCCGCAGGTGCGACCAATGGCTCGCAGGTGCGGGACCGCAGTTGCGGTCCTCGAGCTGCAGGTGCGAGGTCACTGAAGGCAGTGAGTCCATTTAATTCGGGACTTAGCCATTTTCACCATTTTTCTTCTCCTCCATTGGCGATTTTGGGAGCTTTCAAGAGGGTATTCGGCCTAGCTACTAAAAGGGTAAGTAATTTCCATTTAAATGTTAGATTATTACACTAAATCTTATGTAGATTAAGACCTAATTAGTGGAAATCAAAGGGGTTAGGATGAAAATCTAGGGTTGATGAACTTTAGGGAATTTCACCACTTTTCTACCATGAAATCATGTAAAAACTATATATTTATGATCCTTAGGCTATGGGTGAGTGTTTGCTTCGAAAATTTCTGGAATCCGAGCATGTGGGCCCGGGGGTGTATTTAGGAATTTCTTCAAGAAAGATGAATTATCTAAGCTAGTAAGAGAATTTCATACTTTTGAATGTATATTAACGTATTTATATAATATTTGACTAGTTTCGAGTCCTCGGGTGTAGAGTTTGGAGTTTCGGGCGCGTCCTTGACCCAGGAAGTAGGTTCTACGCGAGGTGAGTCTCCTTTCTAACCTTGTAAGAGGGAATTGTACCCATAGGTAATTATAAATGATTGAATTGTCCTTATTTGCGGGGGCTACACACGCACGAGGTGACGGGAGTCCGTGTGTAGCTACTACTATGTTATGCCGGGTAGTCTTTAGGAGTCACAAGCATGCTTATATGCCTTACTTGTATCCCTGCATGTATTCCTAGTCAATTATTATCCCTGAAACTAGCATGAGAAAATGGAAGGTTACATTAAATCTTTCTGTTGCCATGATTCTCGTTTTCCAAGTGTGAACTCTATATTTCCTGAATATCCTGATAATTCTGTGTATGTATACGAGCACCCGTGTCTCATGTATGATTCGTAAGCGGGGTAATATTATATTATGTCAACCGTGTCGCACGATCGATTCACGAGCGGGATAGTAGATGCATCTATGGTTCAAGCCGTTCGACCCTTCGGCAGTGCACATTTAATTTATGCGTCGCTTTGGCCGTACGCCTCGACATACTATATGCTATGTGTTTGAGTGAGAGTCTTATTGATATTGTCAAATGAATTGGTCTATGTGGAAGGGGACTTTGGACTTTTATTGATGTTGTTATTTTGCACTTATGGTAGGTGGTGGTTCATATACTTGTTATTCCATGTCTACTTGATATCCATAAAAGGTAATCCTGATTAAACCTGTTTAATTATATTATTTCTAATGACCCTTGTGAGTAATACGTCTACCTCTCGTCAGTACTTCTTCGAGTTTAGACAGGATACTTACTGGGTACATATTTGTTTATATATACTCATGCTACACTTCTGTACTTAATTGTACAGGTTCTGATGCTGGTGCATCTGGTTATCATACCGGAGCGCGATCGTGAGAGTACTTTCTGGATTAGACTACACGGTGGGCTGCTCTCTGGCGTTCCTCAGCAGCACTGTGGAGTTTCTGCTATTTCTTTTGATATTTTTGTCTACTCCTTTCAGACGGTTGTATATTTATTTTGTCTACTTTGTATTCCACTAGTCACCTGTAGACTTGTGACACTAGGTCTTGGTAAACCTAATGAGTTTTCTAATATTTTTGCTATACCACATATGAAGGCAACAATATTTTGAGTTCATTTAACCGAGTTGCATTCACTTGACCGTTTTCTTTAAATGATTTATAAATATAAATTTTACAAGTACTTGAATATTTTAAATAAGTAAAGAAATTTCGCTAGTAAACTGATGTTGGCTTGCCCGGCTCCGGTGTTGGGCGCCATCACGACCTGGGTTGGAATTTGGGCCGTGACAATTTTGAATGATAAAAAGCTTTAATTTGTACCTAGTACTCTTTATCTAGTGTCTAACTCTATGAATTATTTTTTGCAGTTATTATATAAGATAAAATCCGAATTAAAATAAAATAAATTATAAAATTTGACCCTCATAATCTAGAAGAAAAGAATTTTATTCAGTACCAGCTAAACAAATAATTTTTACATAGTTATAATATTTTGATCAACTCTCAAATATTATTGACCATTTTTTTGGGTATATGGTTTCGTAGTTAGTGTATGCACTTAATTGTAGTTGGTTTGATTATACAAATATTTTTATACAATTAATGGATAATTAAATAAGCATAAGATGCAACTATCACAAGATGTAACTGCTTGCGTTGATGCTAAGAAATGTTTAGTTTGGATCATATTGAATATGGGTTATAATAAATTTTGAAAAATGATTCCTCATTTTGTTATAAAACAATATAAGGAAAAGAAGAGTATTGTAGAGAAAAGTAGAGAGAGATAATTCTTATTGATTGGGATGAATTACAATGGAATAGAACCCCTCTATTTATAGGAGAAAAGTAGAGAGAGATGGGTACTCCTTATCAGCGTGTGGTCGAGATAGCTTGCCGGATTGAGGGTTACCAATCGAGGAGCAAAGAGCAGGGTCAGCAGGACAAGAGAGCTAGATTTTTTGGAGATTTCAGAGGTGCCCTGATGTGTGGCTAGAATTCGTGATTTTAAGCATTATTTACCTCGCATTTTATGTACTTTA
>ML352558.1:0-18279 GCA_005239505.1 Nicotiana paniculata | reverse complement strand
ATTCCTATATTACTTGTCGACCACGTACACTTGCGTGTGCATTGGGAAATCAACCAACAGTGCGTTCGCACAAGTCAAATTCTGCCCAACCCCCACCTTGTGCTATGCGTTCGCACACCATCCCATGCGTTCGCATAGCATAAAACATCAGACACCAGATAATGAAAATTTACACCAGATTTTTACCACTTTTGCACTCCGACACCTATCCGAAACTCACCCGAGCCCTCGGGGCTCAAAATCAAATATACACACAACCTCAAAAATATCCTACAGACTTTTTCGAGTAATTAAACCACCAAAATAACATCATAACCATCGAATTAAACCTCGCAATCCATAAAATTTCTCAAAAACTTCATAAACTTCAAATTTTCCATTTTTGATCCGAATCACGTCAAACTAAGTCCGTTTCTTACCAAATTTCACCGATAACACATAATTATCATATCGAACCTGTTCCGGGTTCCGGAACCATAATACGGTCCCGATGACACAGGTTTCACATCAAATCTCATTTTCAAAAACCTTTTTATTTTCCAGAAAATAATTTTCTTCAAAAATTCATTTCTCGGACTTGGCACCTCAGAATTCGATTCCGGGCATACGCCCAAGTCCTATATTTTCCTGCGGACCCTCGGGGACCATCAAGTCACGGGTCCGAGTCCGTTTACCAAAAATGTTGATTAAAGTCAATTTTATTCAAATTTCAACACAAAAAAATCATTTTTATCAATTTTTCACATAACGGCTTCCCGGATATACGTCCGGGCTGTGCACACAAATCAAGGTGAGATGTAAGGAGGTTTTCATGGTCTCGGAACACAGATTTAGCTAAAATTACACGGGATGACCTTTTGGGTCATCACATTTATACACATGGCGCAGGAAAAGCAGATAAATAGAGTTTAATGTACCAAAAGAGGAGCATGTTGCTGGGTGGTGCAATGGTTAAAGACTAGGTAATAAATTGGTTTGGTCCTTGAGGTCCAAGTTTCAATTCCATCTAGCAACATTATTTTGTTTTCCTATTTCTTTTCCATTTTTCATTTCTTTTCATTATTTGGTTTAAGTATTTAGATATAAATACTTTAATATTTATAATTAATTTTCAATGTAATTAAAATAATTTAATATTTATTAAAAATTTATGATTTTTGAATTCATTTAAAGTAAAAAAGAAGAAGAAAGAAGCCTTTTATTATTTCGTTAAAAAATCTACCCACATTTTTAATAGTTGTTATTTTGTATTATACGTAAAACAAAATTGTATTAGACAGCTGGACATATCTATTTTAAATATGATTATCGTTACTGTATTCATGAATACATGGAGCGAATACATGCGCATACAACTGGACTACCCTTATTTTAGACGCTTTTTACTGTTGTATTCATGAATACAACAACAAGAATACAAGTGAATACATGCGCGTATAGTTGGATTGCCCTAATTTTAGGTGCTTTTTGATATTGTAATCATGAATACATGGCGCGAATACATGTGAATATATGCGTGTACAATTGGACTGCCTTGATTTTTAGGCATTTTTTGTTACTGTATTCATGAATACATCAGCGCGAATACAACGAATACACTACCGTAACAACTGAAGTATAGCTATAGGAAGTAATTATGTATATGGTAGCTATAGAAAGTTAAAATCCACTAAACAATAGTAGTTTCTGAAAGTTCCTCTTTTAGTAACGGCAAGGGAATATTTGCCCCCAACTACTAACGAAGGATAAATGTGAACCATTTTACATAGTTCAGAGTATATTTGGACCTTTTTTCGTTAAGATTATTTATGTACCTAATATGTTACTTCTTCTTCTAATTAGTTTCTAATGTTAGGACATTGGTCGTGCACTTAAATGAATAGTTTAATAAGCTTAGTTACAAGTTATAACGGGACCATTGAGGTCACACTCACCAATAAGAGAACTAGGATTTAAGTCATATAGAAATTCTCTTAGGTTTAATGAGTTGTATAATATTAATTACCCTTTTCTCTAATTATAATTACTATAAACAGTTTCGTGCAGTTAACCTTGATATATAACTTAATAGTGAAGATTTCATTAAATTGTCGTTGAATGAAAATTGAGCCCCATAAGTAAACATTTAATATAGTGTATCACAACCTAACATGACTGCTTATTTTATAGAACTCACCTCTATATATTTATTTTTTTTAAAAAGAAATTTTAAGCCTTGGAATGATTTTTTTAATTAATTTTTGAAGATGAGGTTTTCAAACGTACCCAACATCTATCCCGTGTCACATGTACCCCTTTACGAACTCAATGTCATTTCCAGATCGTCAAGGTTGCACGTGGAGTAGCTCTGATACCATATCTAATAACTCATCCCACTAGTGATATTGTTCGCGTTAGCCCCAGGACCCCACAACTTTATAATGCATCACTTCAGTCGAATAATTTATTACTTATATATCCAGCATCTCTACAGTATTTTGTCGATATAAAATTCACCTAGGGTATAATATGGCCTAATTGGCTTTATAAAAAAAGGATGATTGTTTCTTTATTGTAAAATCCAACTTCATTGTTAGTTAACAAATACATGTGCCCATAAGAAAGATGTGCTTGGAAGAGATTTATTCTAGGCCACCAAGTTTGGATAAGTGGTGGAGATCTCTTGCAAATTATTTGCCTTTGTTAACTTGCAAGACTTAGTTCAATTTCTCCTATAAATATTTCTTCTGCTCTCCTTTTCTAAACATACCAACCATTCAAGAGCCTTTATTCTCTTGTCTTTCTCTTCTCATGTATTGAGAGTATTTTGTAAACGAGTTGAGTATTGAAAAATACTTGTGTGATCCCTTTTTTTGGAGTGATCTTGTGAGGTTATTCTCTCGGGATTATTTGGGATTAATTAGAGTATTTATTTTAACTCTTATTGGTATAGTGAATTTGCTCCTCTCCGCTTGTGGACATAACTTTGACCGAACCACGTTAAATTTGTACCTCCTTTATATGCTTTAATTGCCATTATTATCAACTTACATGATCTTTGTTATTGTCATTATAATATTATTTGACTAGATTTCGCACTACCCGGGTTCCCAATCCTAATAAATTGGTATCTGCGTCGGACTAGTTTAAATAACCAAAATAAATCTAACACAGTTTTATGTTGAGAAATTTGGCTCGAAATGTGGAAATTAAAGATGGAAGCCATACTAATTCAGGATTACTTAGATTTGGCACTGTAGAAAAGGAGAAGAAGATGGATAAAATGACGGATGAGGTGCTTTCCGTCATAGACAAAAAGACAAAAGTAGGTATTATTTTAAATCTCTCAATGACGTTTTGCGTGAAGTTGCAACAGAAAGCTCTGCGAAAGGCATATGGGAAAAGTTGAAAACCTTATATATGAAAAGAATAGTAGAAAACATGATTTATCTAAAGGAAAAACTCTACACTTTTTGTATGGCTGAAGGTACCTCTATATTTACACATCTTGATACTTTTGATTATCTTCTTACGGATTTAAGTAACATAGATGCTGAAATCAAAGATGAGGATCAAGTCGTGTTATTTCTTGTTTATTTACCCCTAGTCATTTAAGCATATAAGAGATACTATGCCTATGGAAAGGATAATATCTCTTATAAAGATATCAAATCTATTTTGAAATTAAAAGAACAAATAGATAGAGATATTACTGGGGAAACTAGTGAGAACCAAGAGGAAGGCTTGTTTGTAAGAGGTAGATCCAATAAGAAATATTCAAGTAGTGAGAGCCCTAAATTAAGGTCAAAATTCAGATACAAAAATGTTATGTGCAAATACTGTCATAAGAAAGGTCACACTATTTCTTAATGCTTTAAGTTGAAAACAAAGAAAAGCATACAGAAAAAAAAAAAATACTGACATTGCCGAAGCAAGTGTAGTTGATGATGAGACTGAGGGGACTATTTTTTCAAAAACTAATAATAGTTTCAAATCTAACAATGAGTGGCTTTTAGATCCAGGTTGTTCTTATCATATATGTCCCAATCGGGATTTATGTACCACATATGAATCTATTGGAGGTGGAGTTGTCTTGATGGGCAACAATATTGCCTGCAAAGTTATTGGAAAAGGTACAGTCCGAATCAAAATGCACGATGGTGTGGTAAAAACTCTTACCGATGTTAGACTTGTTCCTAACTTGAAGAAAAATTTCATATATTTGGACAATCTAGAATATCTTGGGTGCAAGTACACAAGTGAATGTGGAGTTCTAAAAGTTTCTCATGGTGCTCTTGTGATCATGAAAGCACGAGACCTGATACATTATAATCTCTATTAGGATCTACTGTTACAGGTGTTGCTTTAGTTTCAACATCAGATAAATCAGATTCTGACATATGCGATTGGGGAATATGAGTGAAAAAAGTCTTTCCATCCTCAACAAAAGATGTCTCTTGTGTGGCCAAAGTACGGGAAATATGGATTTCTGAACACTGTGTATTCGGGAATCAGAAAAAAGTCAGCTTCAAATCTCTAAAAATTCATAGAAAAAAGGTACTTTAGATTACATCATTTAGATCTTTGGGTCCTTCACGTTCCCCTTCAAAAGGTGGTGCCAAGTATATGTTAACTTTCATTGATGATTATTCAAGAAAAGTTTGGGTTTATTACCTGAAAAATAAAAGTGATGTTTTCTTAACTTTCAAACAATGGAAAAATTTGATTGAGAAGCAAACATAAAAACAGGTTAAGCGGCTTACAAAAGATAATGACTTGGAATTTTGTAATGATGAATTCAACGAATTTTGCACGAATGAAGGAATTGCTCGACACTGTACTGTGAGAGTGACACCTCAACAAAATAGTGGGGCAGAAAAGATGAATAGAACTCTTTTGGAAAGGGCTCGGTGCATGATTTCAAATGCTGGGTTGACAAACGCTTTTTGAGCAGAAGCTATCTCTACAGCTTGTCATATTATCAACCGTGCTCCTTCTGCACCTTTGAACTTTAAGATTCCAGAGGAAATGTGGACAGGTACTCCTGCTAATTATTCTGATTTAAAGATATTTGGTTGCCCTGCATACATGCAAGTAAATGATGGATAATTAGAGCCAAGGGCTAAAAAGTGCATTTTCCTTGGATATGCATCTGGGGTGAAAGGACACCGACTATGGTATCCTGATCTGATGGCACCAAAATTTATAATTAGCGGAGATGTAACTTTTGATGAATCTTCTATGTTACATTCTAGAAAAGAGTCTTCTAGTTCTTTTAATACAGATAAAGGAAGAGTACACAGAAGCAGGTGGAGGTTGAGATATTAGCATTCCTTCTGAGCCAAGCTCATCAACATTGGAGAAAAATACAGTTGGAACTCGTGAAGTTGAGCTAGAAGCTGAAATTCCTGAAGTTGAGATTCTTGAAGTTGAACCGAAAGAAGATGAGTATTCATAGCCAAACATAGACCAAGAAGAGAAAGTAAAAAAACCATTAAGGTTTGGAGATTATGTTTCATTTGCATTTTCAGTTGCACAGGAAACTGAAGAAATTGGAGAACCATCAAAATATTCAGAAGCAATTTCTGGTGTTGACTCAACCTAGTGGCTGATTGCAATGAAAGAAGAAATTGAGTCTCTCCACAAGAATAATACTTGGTCTCTTGTGAATCCGCCATTAGGAAAAAGAATTGTTGATTGCAAATGGGTCTTCAAGAAAAAAGATGCCATTCCAGGGTTGAAGATTCAAGGTATAAGACATAATTAGTTGCAAAGGGAAATAGTCAGGTACAAGGAGTTGATTTTAATGATATTTTCTCACATGTTATTAAATATAGCTCTATTTGTGTCTTGCTTGCTTTAGTTGCCATGCATGATTTGGAATTAGAACAACTTGATGTTAAGACAACTTTCTTATATGGCGAACTTGAGAAAAAAATATACATGCATCAACCCGAAGGATTTGAAATTGAAGGAAAAGAAGATCATATTTGCTTGTTGAAGAAATCCTTATACATATTAAAGTAGTCTCCAAGATAATGGTACAAAATGTTTGATTCCTTTATGTTGGGTCATGGTTATTCAAGGAGCATGTATGATAGTTGTGTTTGCTTCCAGAAGTTAAATGATGATTCATTTGTGTCTTATTTCTATATGTCGATGACATGCTCATTGCTGGATCTAACAGAAATTCACAATTTGAAAAGTTAGCTGAAAAGTGAATTTGAGATGAAAGATTTGGGAGCAGCTAAGAAAATCCTTGGCATGGAGATCAAAAGAGATCGTGGAGAGATCAAAAGAGATCGTGGAGACAACAAGTTATTCTTAACCTAGAAGAAGTACTTGGAGAAGTTTGGCATGAAAGATGCTAACCCAGTAAGTACCCCTCTTGTTGCTCATTTTAAGTTATCAGCTGCTCAATTACCACAGTCAGAGGAATAAGAGAGGTATATGGCACATGTAACTTATTTCAATGGAGTCGACAGTATTATGTATGCAATGGTGTGCACACGTCAAGATATTTCGTAGGCAGTAAGTGTGGTGAGCTGATACATGGCTTGCCTTGGTAAAGCACATTGGCAGGCTGTGAAATGGATTTCCAGATACTTGCATGTTTGGATTTCGGTAGAAATATTAATACTTTGGTTGGTTTTGTAGACTCAGATTATACAGGTGATCTTGACAAAAGAAGATAACTAACAGGCTACGTATTTTGCACTAGTGGTTGCGCTATCAGTTGAAAAGCTACATTACAATATGTTGTAGCTTTATCTACTACCGAAGCAGAATATATGGCAGTGACCAAGGTTATCGAAGAAGCCTTATGGTTAAAGGGTCTCTTTGCTGAACTCAGTTTACACCAAGGTAATATTATTATTTTCTGTGTTAGTCAAAGTGCCATTCACTTGAATAAAATACTAGATATATCATGAGAGGACGAAGCACATTAATATCAAATATCACTTCATCCGAGAAACCATTGCTGAAGGAAAAGTCTCTACTCAGAAAATACACATGAAAGACAATCCCACTGACATATTTACGAAGCCTCTTCCAGTTGTCAAGTTCAAGCTTTGTGTGAACTTGATTGGCATTTATGAAGAATGATTTGACCCATTGGGGCTTTCGCGGAGAAAGTGGAACGAATTTAATATATTAGCCAAAATTAGGTCAAGGCGAGATTTGTAATATGGCCTAATTGACTTTATAAGAAAATGATTGTTTCTTAATTGTAAAATCCAATTCATTGTTAGTTGGAAAATAGGCATGTGCCTATAAGGAATATATTCTTGGCAGAGATTCATTCTTAGACACCAAGTTTGAATAAGTGGTGGATATCTCTTGCAAGTTGCTAACTTGAATTTGTGAACTTGCAAGACTCAGTTCAATTTCTCCTATAAATACTGTTGTTGCTATCTTTTTCTAAACACACCAACTATTCAAGAGCCTTTATTCTCTTATTTTTCTCTCCTCCTATATTGAGAGTATTTTGTAAGCGAGTTGAGTATTGTGAAACACTTGTGTGATCTTATTCTTTGGAGTGATCTTGTGAGGTTATTCTCTCGGGGTTATTTGGGATTAATTAGGGTATTTGCTCTAATTTTATACTCTCTTTGTACTCTTATTGGTATAGTGAATTTGCTCCTCTCCGCTTATGGACGTAGGTCACTTTGACCAAACCATGTTAATTTTGTGCCTCCTTTATATGCTTTAATTGCCATTATTATCAACTTGCATTCTCTTTGTTTTGTCACTGCACTATCCGAGTTCCCGATCATAACATTGGGTGTCATATCCGCCTACTTATGAATAAATTGGGCTTACGATATAAACACAGGAGAAATTCAAAACTAGCCAGCTTTACAAGTGGTCATTCAAAAATAGCCACACTTTCAAAAGTAATCGAAATTTGGCCACTTTTCATATAAAGATAAATATGACCGAAAAAATCGTTCAAAATCTGAAAAATACTCTAGTATATTATACTGGAGTTCCAGCATAAGTATACTGGAACTCTAGTATAATATGGAGTTCCAACATAAGTATACTGGAACTCCAGCATAATATACTGGAGTTCCAGTAAAATATACCGGCCCAGTATATTATGCTGGAACTTTTCACGTGTTGGAGTTCTAGCATAATATGCTGGAAGTTCATACACAGGTGCAACGAACTCCAATATATTATGCTGGACCGGTCTCTGTTGAAGCAAAATAGTGGCTATTTTTTAATGAGTTAACAAATACGGGCTATTTTTGAATAACCAGTTTGAAAATTGACCAGCACTTGTTATTTTTACTATAAATACTTCAGAATTTACTGAGAATTTAGACTGGAAGGCCCAAATGCGAAACGACTTGACTAGAAGCCCAACTTGCACTCCTTCAGGACACAAAGTGCAATATAAATATACGATAATAGTCGTTTAGATCGCAAAATTCCAACGCCAGTTTCAATGGAGAATCCAGCAAATTTGAACATATACAAAGCTTCGAGAACCATAAAACGAAGCGAAAACACTCTCTACAACGCCCTACGATCAATCTACGAGGATTCCATATTCGTCGGCGAGATTTCTCAGCTATGGCCGGAGCTTCCCCTACTTGCAAATCTCCGTTGTGGCCTTTGGTACTCTCAAAAATTCCACTCCACGTGTTATTTCAAGTCAACCGATGGACATACCAATAATTGGTCTTTCAATACCTCTCGCCTTAACCTCCATGTTGCCCTTCTTGCTGGTAACCTTCCTTATATCCTCTATTTTACACTCCCTATTTTATGTAGAATTAACAGTGATTCGTTTGTTTGATTCTCTTGGGAATTAAGGTATGTATGTGTGTGTGTATGTATGTATGTGTGTGTGTATGTATGTATGTGTGTGTATGTATGTGTGTATGTATGTGTGTATGTATGTGTTGTATAATGTTAAAGAATCTTCTAATTAATTGAAGAATTTCTGCCACTTTGTAAGAATGTTCCGATTTATATGCTGGTCACCCGGTGCGTATACAGGATTTTTCGTAAGCTGTGTCAATATTTATAAAAGAGTGGGGGAATAAATAACATTATTTATCACATTTCTAGACAATGAGTAGCCTTAGACTATTGGTTTTGTTGAGTTTTAAGTTAGAAGTGGTCTAGAGTTTTACTCTACCTAACTACAATTTTTAAAGTTTAATAATAGAGGCTCTTTCAAATATTTGTCAAAAATATATTGCAACTGAGGTTCGAACCTCCGACTCTAAGAGCAAAATCAAGAATTTAACCAGCGTGCCAGGCAACGATCTATGTCAAGTGGTGTCATTTTGCTTTCTGTTATTTGTTTCCGCACAATATCAATACATAGTTCTGTATCGCGTGACATTGCTTCATTCCACGTGCATCCACCCCTGCTGGTCACTGAGTATGCATAGTATTTTGTTGTCTTAAAATGTCATGTTAAGAGCATGTCATTTAGGGTAATATGAGAACGATTAAGATTAAAGAGTTCACATATATATAATGTGTTAATTATTTCGGAACACACCAAGGAAAAGAGTACCATATAAAATGAAAAAACCTGCTACAGTATTCTAAGCTTGACTAAAAGCACATTAAGTATATTATGTAAATATGAACCTGGAACCACTGAAACATGCTCCAAACATTTTTAGATGCATTTCTTGCATAAATTCTGTGATATCCTCTTCCTGTCCTATTGTCTGACACTAAGAAATCAAAAGTTGATGTTAGTTTTTTACATTTCAGCCAGCTTATTATCAAATTAATAACTAGTTCCACTAGTTGTACAATAGTGGCAAGCACCAGTACATATACGGTTTTACAGTCCAATATCTTCCTTGAAAATAGCAGAGTGAGACACGTATTCAGGCTAAAAAACCGTGACTAACGCCGTCACAGAATTTCATGAGGTCATCAAAATCAGTATATATCTGACGATCTTCATTAGTTATATGTATTTGCTTGTAATTGTTAAAAAATATATTTATTTGTATATAACAACTACAGTAGCATTACATTTGATAGCTAGATGGTTGCAATCTTTGTTCTATATATACATGATATAGTTGGAAGCTAATTGCTCTTGATGGTTAGGACAGAAGGGAGGGTGTATGATTGTTGATTCAACAAGGAAAGGGAAGAGGTTTCCAGATAGTATGTCAAAGACAATACCGATTTGGACCTGTGTATTGAACCGTGCCATTTTGAATTACAGAATGAGATTTGATTTGGCTGGTACTGCAGAAAAGAAAGTAAGAACAGCTAATTATTTTGGTGCATAATTATTTCTTAGGATTATAGATAGTTTATTATCTTTTTATGTCAAAAGAAAGTTTTTAGTTTTTTGAATGTCCTTGTTGAAGTCGCAAAAAAATTTATGTTGGAGGAAGAGGAGAATAAAAATATCTGTTTTCTTCTTTTGTCAGCTCTATTGTTGATCTCTCAGAGAATAGAATTAGGATTAGAGGCCATGTACTCTCTGAAAGGATAAAAAGATATGAGGAATATGGAAAAGAAATCCTAGGCTTGTGATCTGTGAGGCTTTTTGCTTGTCCGTTTTCCAAAAGATGTTACTGTTGGCTTTCTTGTCAATAACTGCATTGGGCCCAAACTTTTATGCGTGATGTGCAATGTAGACTTACCATTTAATATAAGTTGTAACTATGCCCCGCCATACACACAAAAACGCCAATATGTTTTGATGTACTTTCTTATATTTTTCATGAATTCATTTGAGCAGGAGACAAATGATTCCACCGAGCGTGGAGATAGTATTAGTGACTCTTATAGCTGGGATTGTTCCTTGCATCTCCCTTTGTGGGTCTCAAATACTGAAAGAGCACTTATTGAGGAGCGTTTAGACGGATGGACCAAGGATCTGGAGGTCAGTGGAGCTGATATTGCTTCCATTGCTTTGTCCCTGAAAAAACCGCTACGCCCACTATGGATTTCACAAAAAACTGTGATCTGGTTAAATGAAGTACCTGATTGTGATTCTTGGGATTTCACTCCGATATTACTTGTTTCTACGTCCTCCCCAAGTAGCAATTTTCAGCAAAGAACCACCTCTGAATTTAGTTGGAGGTACATAGCTGGAGCTGGAGATGATGAGGAAAGTTGGGCAAGGGGCTTGTCACCAAATCATTTTTGGAAACATGCTTATGATCTCATAAGCTCTGGTCCTGATATGTGTAACAAGAAGGTAGCTGATATTATTGAAAAGGACAGGGTATACCGTGCACAGAGGGGAGAAATTGCTCCCCAAAGATCTATTAAGCCTTCAAAATCTTCTACGAGTAGTGGCCGTTTCCCTGCGGAAGAACAATTAGACCTGGAGCCCCAATTCATGAACAGAGATGAGAAGTCCTCTGATATTAATTCCATATTTTGGCTGGGGGAAAGTAATCTAGCGGTTGGCACAACACAGCTTGNGGTTGGTTGACCACTTGGTAGTCAAAACATGGGCTATGCTGTGAGATCTAAATGCTTTGCTAGTTATTTACTTCTTATGTGGGGAGTGCTTATCGTATGCTTCATATGTGCCCCTATTCTTGTGAAGTAACGAATTTATATTAGTTCTGCATGGTTATTGATGCGTATAGCTTCCCGTTGATTGTATTTGTGGCTAGCCTACCCTTTTACTGTATTTTACATGTGGTTTGAATTTGTGGTGTGTCATGTTATGGACTGGAATTCTTTTGGTGGCTATGCATCTTCTAAATTTGTTGGCGCCGGTAAGATTCCGACCAATTTTACTTTGTAAAATTTTAAATTAAAAGTGGAGGTTGGTTGACCACTTGGTAGTCAAAACATGGGCTATGCTGTGAGATCTAAATGCTTTGCTAGTTATTTACTTCTTATGTGGGGAGTGCTTATCCGTTTCCCAGTACTATGCTTGAACTTCTGAGGTCTGAGCATCACAACAACTTTCTTTTTTCCCCCATTTTGACCCTGTAGATCTGCTTCTAAGCATCCGTCTCTATTTGGCAGAGACATTTTCAAGTAAAGAATTGACAAAAGTAGTATACAGGCTTTTACCATTGGCTAGTTCCTTAGAAAGTGTAAATTAATTTTCTAGTATACTGCAGAATTGTCACATTTTCTGGAAATGAGTAAGATATTGCAGATTGCAGAGCATAAATCTCCTTTTTGTTTTTCTCTGAAAGGCCAAAAATATTATGTTTTTGTAAGCAGATCGCATCAGTATTGTACATGTCCATTGCAAATTCATGTAAAATGATTAAAATGCCATACCCTGCCTTTCTCTTTATTATTCTCGATTTGCTAGTCATTTATTGGTGCGTTGGTTTATTTTTGTCATGAACCTCTTGCAATGGTCATTCTGATTGAAGATTTACCATGCAGCTAAGGATGCATCTGGTGTTGATTGTGTATTGAGTTGTGATCAGGAGTCGAATTCTCTTTGTTCCAAGGAGTCTGAAGCTCATCTAAACCTGTCTATTGTGGTGCGTATGATTTCCTTTAGTTAGTTGCTTAAATTATAGTAAATTTTTTACTATTGTCCAATTACCTGATTGTTGGCATTAACTCTCTTCCCCCCTTTGGGGTTTGTTTGTGTTGATTGGTCGGGGGTTGTGAACAATACAGAGCTCGAAATTTGACCGATCTTCTTTATTAAGGAATCTTCCTTCAGCAGTGAATTTTGCAAAGAACAACTTGAAAAAAGGGCAGAAACTCCTAGTTTGCTGCAGTAGTGGTAAGTATGGCTTTACTATGTCGCTGAGTTTGTTTTCCACATGCCATTTAACTTGTACTCACTAAACGTGAGAACTGGATATATTTTGCTCGTACATCAAAATTCTTGGGCGGGATTGTAGGGGGTAGGGAGAGGGCTTCGAAGACGAGACTATGTGGCAAGTCTAGCAAGAGCTGTCTTTGAAGGTGATAAGGCACGGGACAGAAAATAGGGGGAGGACTTCTGTCTCCATTTTCACCACTTTATGAATTAGTTGCCAAATCCATTGACCAAAGACGTTACAATAATCAACTTGGTTGGTTATACTTTAATGGGAGACTTGTTTTATTTTGCTTGTTATCTGGCAGTTTTTTCTTTATAAGCCAATTTATTCAGCTGTTGCTTTAATTGTTTTTGACTGTAGTGGCAAAAGACAAAATATCGCTGACAAAGTTATTTCTTTGTGTTTTCAGGGGAGGATATTAGCATTTGTGTTTGTTTAGCAATTTTGATGTCATTATTTGATGACAGAGGTATGCGCGGGTATCTTATTTCAACCTTGCGTTCTCGTTTTGACTGTCTTAACTAAAACAAAATTCAACAACTGTTACCTTTAAGTACCTCTATCCTCACAAGGTAGGGGTAAGGTCTGCGTACACACTACCCTCCCCAGACCCCATACTGTGGTGTGGGATAATACTGAATATGTTGTTATTGTTGTGTCAATAACCTGGAATATGTAAGCTCTTCTGGGGTTTCAAGCAAATAGTCTTAATTTTGTACTTTCCGTAGGGCACTTTGATGAAGGGAGATCTTTTACTGAGAGACGAGTCACTAAGTTGGAGTTGCGACGACGATTGGTATTTATCTGCCAATTTGCCGTGAATGCTCGCCCGTCAAGAGGGAACGTTAAGCAAGTTTTCAATTATCTCTGTGGAGGAAATGTTGAGGCAGCTTCATAAGGAAACTGTGATCGTCCATACCTCAAAATGTGATCGTCCACATACAACAACAGCGACGTTTTACTGTCCTCTCTCCAACAGCGACGTTTTATTTTCCTGTTTCTGTAGCAAGCTGAGTTGGTAGGGTGAGTAGCCATTGCCAGTGGCAGATGTTCTTTATTTGATCTTTACATATATTTGAACGGTTTCAAACAATAAGTATTTATGCGAAGTTCGAATTTATTGTCACAAAAGAACTTATAGTACTGTTTTACTTTGCATCCAGCAGACTTAAAATCTTAGCTTCGTTTCTTGGCCTTCCAAATTCAGTCTCAAGAGCAGGACATTGCTATCACAACCCATGGCTTTTTGTAGTAGAACAGCTTTAGCATTGTCAATTAATAGATCAGAAGAGGTTCAAATTTGTCCTTGTACTATTCGAAATTGCTCAATTTTTCCATCTGTTACACTTTTGGTCAATTCATACTATTGTCATTCGCAACATCTTGTATTTTCCCATTACTATAACAGATCTTTCGTGTGTGAATTCCATGTGTTCAAATTTTTTGAGAATAAAGATTCAAGTCTTTTCTAACGAAATATTAGATCAAAAGTCTACTGGAAAATAAAGTTGCACCATTTCGAATGGCAGTCTAGCATAAACTCTCAGCAGATTAGAAGGATCAATGTTCAGTATTTCATACCCGAAACATTTTTCGGGGGGAGAACGCTACTGTATGGTTCAACTTGAACCTACTTTGACTAATCCACTAATCTCTGTTACTTTTCACCAACACAAACACTGGGTAACTCGGTCCATGAAAACTTTGATAGAGGGGATGAATTCCAAGATTTTCATCCCACCCCATCTCGCCAATCTTGTGTATACAGATACTAGACATATATACACCCATTATACACTTTAGTCCAGCAAAAAGCGGGCTTCAATGCATACTGCTAAGTCATCGCTAAGGTTTATCTAATACAAATGCGACTATATATAGTTGTAAATACTCACATTTACAAAAGATTTGATTCAACTACTACTGACTAAGTTTTTGGATGAACTGAACCCAAAAGAGTTCGACGTCGAACCAAAACTTTGATGCACATTCAATCCTATTATAGCATTCAAGTATCAAACCTTAAAGCAAATATGTACCAAAGTCTCATGTCAAACACCGCTCTCAAGCAAAATCATCTCAAAAAAAAAAGAAAAAAAAAGACAATGCAATTGGAGAAAGAACAACAACACCAGACTCAGTGAAATCCCATACGTGACGTCTGAAGAGGGCATTGTGTACGCACACCTTATCCCTACCTTATGAAGGCAAACAGACAGACAGGCAAAAAAGCAATTGGAGAAAAGGAACATGATTAGAGACCATCCCAGAAACTAGCATTAGCAACATGATAATAGATTATAGAAGTCATAATGACCAAAGTAGATCTGAGATCAGTGACTCAAAGTTACTAACACTACAATTAGGACTACAAAGAAAGCAAATTGAAGTTGCTTCATTGGCTGACCGAGATGCCACTTCTTACTCGCTGTCAGTATCCATATATCCATACTCGGGTTGATCCTCTATCTCAGCAGGTGGAGGTTGCTTCCTCAGCTGAAACAACCAAATTGAGAGAAAGAGAAAGAGAAAGATTAAAACAATGACTAAAAATACAAAAGATGAGAAACTTTTTAAATGATATTTAAGAGAACCTTGAAGTAATTATCTAGTTTGAATTGCAAGAAATCATTCTCCTGCTTAATACGCTCAAACACAATCTTGCACCTGTTTACATCTCCGAAGTCAATACAATCATCTGCAAAAAATAATGCCATAAATTTCCTACTTAGTTCTTACGCTTCAAAATCTCCACGCTTTAGGTGTTCCCACATGCAATCGATTTGATATATCACTTTTATAGCTCCCATACTGCAAACACAACTGAATAGACTCAGTTACTAGGCAATACTTTTTTTTTTGGACAAGGTAAAGATTTTACTAGGCAATACTAAAACAGGATTACAATAAGCCAACAAATTAGGATTTGAATGGATGCTAATAAGAAAATGCTTTTAAATGTGAACATACCATTAGCCAACTGTAGATAATTTTCACAAGCTGCCAAAAGTACCTATTTTTACTTCCCCATAAAACATCCTACATTCACGCAGGGTCCAGGGAAGAGTCGCACCTAAGGGGTATGATGTATGCAGTCTACCCTGATGCAAACATCCATGGCAGACCTATAAGCCACCTGGAGACAACTTTACCGTTGCTCCAAATCTCCCCCCCACCCCACAAATCCACACAAAAAGGAACTAGGAAAGGAAAAAAATAACAGGGAGAAAAAGGAGGAAACGATACATGAAGATGGAGAAACGAAAACACTCACCCAGTGACCATTCCCTTGAACCGAAGAAGGAGGCTTTCTATAGAATGGGCATCGTAGGGAGGTCCTTGCCTATATGCATACATCAGACCTGTGAGAGGGGTAGAAGTTGAAAAAGAAAACTAGAGAAGAATACAAATACTTACAGTTCTGGCACCATTAAGTCAACAAACTTAGCTGCATCCTTGAAATAGTCAGCACAAACATCCTCAAGATAGCCCTCATTGTTGGTTTCCAAACGCTCCAGTTGAAGAAATTGCCTATCAAGGAGTTTCTGTATACAAACAAGCAGTTCATTTCCATCGCGTGTCTTTTCATTTTGAGTAGAAAGCTCATTCTATAAGTAGCGGTACAAGAAAAAGGACATGTATAAGCATCCCTCAGCAATTCCAACTTTGCATACATCAAACTTGTTATCGAGAATGTATCATCATGATCGGGCGTCAAGAAAATTGCAAGCAAATCAAATTTTGGGCCCTAGACTCTGGCACTTTGTCCTTCATTTATCGCTTTTAAGCTAAGTATCATAGTCCTTTGCCTATTAAATTTTTTCGCAAAACTAGTCATTTTTTTCTTTTATCGCATCAAAAGTAGTAGATTTCCATCAAGGTACGAGTTTACCCTGCTATCATGGCCATCCTGAAGATGAATGCTGGATAAAAGAAATAAAAAGGAAAAAACCTGATCAAAAAGAGAAAGTAGGCATAGGATCTGAATCAGACCTCGTCGAAAAGTGACTGCCTCAAATTGGCAATGTATCGAGCAAAATCGCTTGCCATCCTCGGTAGTATCGAGTTTCTTCAAAGCTAGTGGAGAGGATGTGAAGAGCATGAAACTCGGTGCAACACTTGATAGAATTATCACTTCATCACTTCCATATAATCTTGGTAGATTTACCGTATCTACTCTTGTAATTGCATGAAGTAAATAAGAGAGAGGTCCAGAAATCCTTATAATGTAATCTGTTTAGGATTCTCCAATTGATTTTCTTTAAATTACTAAAACTCACTGAATGCACGGACCAAGTTTTCCGAGAATTCCAAGGTCATCAAGCTCGAGGTTATTAAATAAGATAACAATGAAAGTCTTCCATTTCTGCAAAATATCGTTTCGACCTTTGGAGAGTTTTGTTCCATATTTTGTTGAATTCTTATATCCAAAGTTTCCTAATGCATCCCTAGAGGCCTAGACAACATTAAACTATGCATTGAAATCACAAATTCGACCATTTTGATAGCTTTAGAAGCAGAGTTTCATCTTATGGATACTACCTATAGATAGTCTTCAGTCAAAATGACAACTAAACATTTTTCACTAAATAGAATTTGCACTCGCATTAAAAAAATATAAGTTAGAAATTATTCTAGGACACAATGTAGAGAAATTAATCAGAATCTACATCTCTTTATAACTAAACAAAGTCGAAGTGTATAGCATAAATGAGGTTGTGAATTGAGAGGTATGATATGCTCAAACGACTTCATATACACTGCAGTTCTATGTGGTTTGCCTTTAACAGTGCAGAGATTGATAAGCTCAGAACATGTATAACTTTATTATAAGGCTTCACTTTAAAATTCCTAACTTTTTCGCCAATATTGGACATCAACTGTTTTTTATCCTATTCTTCTGCTACAATTCGAAACAGCCTCTTGCAGAAATGCAGGCTAAGATTGCGTATAATAGACTCTTGTGGTCCAGCCCTCTTCCCGACCCAAAGGGGAGCCAGAATTTTCATCAAGGAGTGTCAAAATATAAAAATATAAATACACCGAAAAGCTTAGGGGTGTCAACATATAGTAAATATATAGAACAAAAAAGTTTATCTAGTAATACAATATAATTTTCGACCGTCACTCCTTGATTGAATGTGACTTCGTCACTGCCCGAACCCCACACATAGCAGCAGCTTAGTGCAACAAACACCCCTTTTTTCTTCTGCTACAATTCATGTATTCATTTCTCATATAAGTAGAGGTCCTATAGTTGTTAAAAAGATTAGCAATATCCCTTGAGCCGCTTAAACAAAAGCGAGATTTCAAACATTTAACTACCAAATAAGGGTGTCTAACGGGCGGGCCGGGCCGGTTACGTTTTTTCTAACCGGACGGGTTGCGGTTACGGGTTCTTACCGGTTAATTGTTAACGGGTTTAACGGGTTGGGGCTTATCCGGGTAAAAATGAACCCGTACGGGTAGGGGTTCCGCCGGGCCGGGTTTCAATTTTTTAATTTTTTTTTTCAAGTTTTTGTACATGTATTGTAATTTA
>ML352557.1:307-38239 GCA_005239505.1 Nicotiana paniculata | reverse complement strand
TTTTCTTTAAGAAGTCTTTTTCCCAAAAATTCAAAAATAAAAATAAAAAAATCCAAAAAATATTTTCTTTCTTCTTTAGAAGTTTTTCTTTAAAAAATTTCGAAAAAACAAAATAAAAAAAAAGATAAAATCAAAAGTCCAAAAATATTTTCATTCTTCTTTCGAAAATCAAAAAGAAAATTCAAGCTTCAAAAATATTTTCCTTTTTTTTAGAAGTATTTCTTTCATAAATTAAAAATAATTGTCCAAAAATCCAAAAATATTTCTTTTGTTCTTTAGAATATTTTCTTTCGAAATTCCAAAAAAACAAATATATATTTTCTTTCTTCTTTAGAATTATTTCTTTTCAAAAATTCTAAAAAGAAAAAAAACAAATCGAAATCAAAAAATATTTTCTTTCTTTCAGAAATTAAGAGAAATTCGAAAATTCAAAAAAGAGTTAGTTTATGTCCCTTATGCCTGATCTTCGTGAACTACACAAGATCTGATTCATGCAGCGTCATGATACGTAGGCAACCCACATCAGGTTCGATCGAATGATTTCAAAAAGAAAAAAAGAAAGTGAAAAAATGATAATAAGGACCAAGTGAGTTCATTCTCATGTGTCTTTTGTTTTGAATTGTGAAGAAAGTTTGAGGTGGTCGGTTTGTGGTAAGCTGATAACACAAAATCCAAGGGGATAATGACAACTGACATCGAAGCTGTTATGAGTGATCAAGAGACTCAGGGTTAGAAGGTTCGACAAGAGTCTACTGTGGTTGAGGAAAACAGAATAATGAAACAGTAAATGACTGAAATGTGTCAAGCATGGGCCAATGGCCAAAGACCACCTCTCTCTGTTCAGGGTTTCCCAGAATTCACACCCATCTCGACAAATACCATTCTGGTCTCATTGTCTGATCAATCCTATCCACCTAGGTCCAGTCTTTATCCTAGCTGTACGACCATAGCTGGAACTCCAGTTGCATGCTCTCAAAGTTTGCCATTGGCAACCAATCAGACAACCGTTGTTGTTATGCCTGTTTTCACTGTCCCACAGCCGACAGTGGTGTAGAGGAAACCTCATGAGTCAAAATTTGCTACCCAGCAAGAACAATACCATTATTCTGAGTACCATTCGTACCTATTTGATCTTCCTGCAAATATTGAGAAACCTGTCAAAAATATGGCACAGGAATAAATGATCAAAAGAGTGAATAGCTTAGAACAACAGTTGAAAAACATGCAAGGGTTGGCACATCAAAAGAGTACTGCCCTCAAGGATCTATGTATGTTCCCCGATGTCCACTTGCCACCTGGTTTCAAGACTCCCAAAATTACTGATGGCTTATTTTGGGGAAAGCCTTACGGGGGTAGCCTCTGAATGGTTTAATGATCAAGACACATCTCGCTGGTATGTCTGGGATGGCATGAACCAGACCTTTTTCAAACAGTTCCAATACAACATCGACATTGCCCCGGACCGCAATTCCCTTTCCAACCTGAAGAAGAAACCAACTGAAAGTTTCAGGGAATATTCCATTAAATGGAGAGATCAAGCATCTAGAGTTAAGCCACCCATGGATGACCACGAGCTAATCATTGTCTTCCTTCAGTCTCAAGAGCCAGATTATTTTCAAAACATGACGTCCTTAGTTGGCAAATCCTTCTCGAAAGCAATCAAAATGGGAGAAATGGTTGAGAATGGCCTTAAGACAGGCAAAATTATAAGTCAATCAGCTCTCAAAGCTGCAACTTAGGCTATCTAAATAGAATCTGGCAATTTGAGTGACATTAATGAGAAGGATGAAGAAATCATGATGACATCAGGGTCGAGAAGAGGTCCTAGGAAAACATCTCAAAGGTATGACCAGCCTCGTCTGTTTTTCGATGATTCCCCTGAGCACTACTATCTACCTCAGAACCCACAATACTCTCTTTCTCCACCTGAGTATGTTGTCCAGTCACCAAGACACCCCAGAAAGTGAGCGTCAGTACTGCAAAATCTCTGCCAACCTCCACAGAATTTCCAAGTGCCCTATAACCCACATCCAACAAAGGGGTATAGAGGAGAACAAAGGTTGAAATATAATTTTACACCAATAGGAGAGTCATATGCAAGCTTGTTTGACAAATTAAATCATTATGAAATGATTGCACCCATTCCTCCAAATCATGTGGATCCACGTGCAAGAAGCTTTGACCCTTCTAAAAGGTGTGACTACCATTCCAATGCCCAGGGGCACACTGCTGAAAGCTGTCAGGATTTGAAAAGAGAAATAGAAAGGATGATCCAGGAAAATCTTATTGTGATCCAAGACAGTGACACCCAGATTATCACGCATAATCATTTACCTGCACATGATGATTCACACTTTGTGGGGATGATGCATGGTGACAGTGAGTATGAGAATTCTCTCGTTAACTCGTTGACTGAAGTAAATGATTTTGAAATTGGAGAAAGCTCTGCTGATTGTGATGAGCGAATTTGTGGCTAAATGTCAAGCTCAGCAATTGAAAAGTCGTTCATTCTTTACTTGGAAGGAATCTATGGTAGCTTGTTTTGATATTTTTTCTATTATCTGGGTTATTTCAGGGTAGTGATCCATATTTTATTTGTTTTATTGAGTCAAACCCTTCTATCCCTCTGTTCTGTTTGTGTCAGTCTTGTTTGTCTATTTTGTTGCTATTTTCATTATCCGGGTTATTTTAGGGTTGTAATTCGGATTTTAGGTTGTTTGTCTCGTTTTTATGCCCTTCCATCCTTTACTCAATGAAATACAATTTGTCTTTTTGTGTCATTCCATGCTTAGTTCCTTTCTCGCTAGTTTTAGTGATATGACATGCATGCGGAAATTTTGGCCAGATCTTAAAAAAATGATTTTGTCTTGAATGAGATAAGTGAGAAAGAGACACTTTTGAGGATGAATAAAGAGTTGAAATAATTTTGAATTAAGGTCGAGTAAAATTCACCTTCAAATCATTGTGAAGATCGGGCTTGAGGATGTTTAATCAATTGAAGCTTGATCGAAATTTTGGCATTAATGGATGAAAAGTTTCTTTCGACCATTACACACCAAGAAGATAGACATGTTCATCAATGCTATGATCGCAAAAAGATAATATGTTTTGGCGTTCTCGAGGCTGGGAGGCCCTTTTTCTTCTATCTAAACACTTTATACCCTTCTCTACCCTTTTGAGCTGGTGTTTGACCACCCTCTCTTGGAATAAAGTTTAGAGTCAAAAGTCCCAAAAAAAAGAAGAAGAGAGAAAATGAAAAAAAGAAAGAAGTGAAAATGAAAAAAAAATGATGAAATAAAAAATCCATGCCCCAAGAGTACAAACTGCGGCAACTCTTAGAAAGTTCAAGTGAAAAAAAAAAAAAAAAAGAATAGTCAAAGGTCCATGCCCTCAGAAAATAAAAGCTTGGGCAACTTGTTTTGAAAAAAGAGAAAGAAAGAAAAATCAAATGAAAAAAAAAAAGAAAAACATGAGAAAAAGAAAGAAAGATGAAAAATAGTTATGTCAAATGTTTGAACTACGTTAGACCTGATTCCTTAAAAAAAAGGATACGTAGGCTACCTTACACGGTTCGGTCCAACCAAATAAGATTCAAAAGAAAAAGAAAAAAAAATCCAAAAAAATCCCCAGTAACTAAAACTAGGGAAGAAATTTTATTTCACTTTTGAAAGAGTCGATTCTAAGAGTTGTAAGCCTACAACCCTTCATTTTGAGTCTACTTTGAGCCTTCATGCCGACCTTTCTTTCCAACCCTATCCCAAAACCCTTCCAAATAAAGACCTCCTAATATGCCTCCAAGAATGCCAAGAGAAGTAAGCAATGAGCAACGGTTGTGTCATGACATAGAACACTTCAAGTCTCTCACAAATGAAAGAAAAAAGAATGAAAAAAATAGAAAAATAAAATGAGAGAGTCTTACTAGTGAAAACCCTCACGGGCACTATAAGGCGATGGTAAGTAGAGAAAATAAATAAGAGAGGCTTGTTGGTGAAAACCCCTCGGGGCACCACTGACAGAAAGTGAGTCGTGAAGCTGATGCGAAGGATTGGCACGGACAAGCCCGACCTCAAAGGTCATAGGAATGGTAAAATGAAAGATTAGACCAGTTTGATAGATCAGGCCGTTGAGTCCAAAATGCATGTCATAATCATTGAGGCTAGTTACCGCAAAAAAAAAAAAAAAATGCCTCTTCCTTCTGTCCTTCCGACAGGGGCATTGCTTGTTAATACTTGTTTCTTTGCGTCATGGTGTCCTTCACTCTGAGTCAGTCTTTGTCAAAACAAGCAAGAAAAGATTTCAAAATCTGCTATCAGCTTTTCAGTTGCACAAAATTAAGTTTGGCCAGCAATCCAATGTTACACTCAACATGTATTGAGGATTCATGCAGAGGCTTCCCCAAAAAGACCATTGTCAGCCTACTTAGCGCAAGTAAAGATAACTGATGATTCTCTCTGATAGACAAATTGCTCCAAAAAGCAGGAAGTCATTCAAGATATCAGGAAAGGTCACCTAAGCAAAGGTCTCCAGTTGGGATAAGGTTGATTGAGACACAAATACAAATGGTACTGGGTGAAACAATCAACGTTGATGCAGATCAAAAGTCTCTTGAAACCGACTCAAGCTGATTGAGCAAAACCCAAGCTGCTCAGGACTCAAGGCCACAAACCGACCACCACTATTAAAACTGATACAATTTTCTTTGTTTGAAACAGGAACAAAGCAGTGCAAGGAAAGTGGTTAAAAAAAACTACAAACAATAAGAAAATAAAAAGAAGAAGAGAAGAGCCGAAAAAGGGATGTTTCTCAAACCTTTACCTTTATTTGTCTTGCTAGTGTACATAGAATGTCGTCATTACTCTTCACATTTTTCCTCCTAGGATAAAAAGTCCTAGTCTGATGTATTTTCCTCTCAATCAAAATCATAGTCTGATGAATCTTTCTCCTAAGATAGAAGACCTAGTCTGATGAACTTTCTCCTAGGATTGAAATCTTAGTCTGATAAATCTTTTTCCTAAGATACAAAAAAAAAAGACCTAGTCTGATGAATTTTCTCCTAAGATCAAAATCTTAGTCAGATGAATATTTCTCCTAATATAAAAAAAGAGGGACCTAGTCTGATGAATTTTCTCCTAGGATCAAAATCTTAGTCTGATGAATCTTTCTCCTAAGATAACAAAAAAAAATGACCTAGTCTGATGAACTTTCTCCTAGGATCAAAATCTAAGTGTGATGAATCTTTCTCCTAAGATAACAAAAAAAAACCTAGTCTGATGAACTTTCTCCTAGGATCAAAATCTAAGTGTGATGAATCTTTCTCCTAAGATAACAAAAAAAAACCTAGTCTGATGAACTTTCTCCTAGGATCAAAATCTTAGTCCGATGAATCTTTCTCCTAAGATAGAAGACCTAGTCTGATGAATTTTCTCCTAGGATAAAAATCTTAGTCTGATGAATCTTTCTCCTAAGATAATAAAAAAAAGACCTAGTTTGATGAACTTTCTCCTAGGATAAAAATCTTAGTCTGATGAATCTTTCTCCTAAGATAATAAAAACCCTAGTCTGATGAATCTTTCTCCTAGGATAAATGTCTTAGTCTAATGAATCTTTCTCCTAAGATAAATAAAACCTAGTTTGATGAATCTTTCTCCTAAGATACAAAAAGAAATACCTAGTCTGATGAACTTTCTCCTAGGATAGATGTCTTAGTCTGATGAATCTTTCTCCTAAGACAAGAAAACCTAGTCTGACGAGTTTTCTCCCATGATAATAATAATAAATAAAAAAAGAAGAGGAAGTCTGGATTAAAAAAAAGAAGTTATTTGTTCATGCCCAAAAAAATAAGCGTTGGGACAATTTGTTTAAAAGAATGATTTTTTCAACAAAAAAAAATGAAATTGATTTTTCTCAAATGAAAAAAAAACAAAACCTGAAAGAAAACAAAAAATCCTTCTTGATTCATTTTAGCATAGGTACACAATTCAGTAGTCTTCTTTCCAACATAGGGTCTCCAATACCTAGTTGATTTTATTTTTTAGGGTCTCCACTCCCTAGTCTTCCTTCCAACATAAGGTCCCACTCCCTAGCAGACACCGGCATAACCTGGTGATCTTTCTGACAACAGTATAACCTGTTGATCACCTCCTGACACTGGCATAACCTAGTGATCTCTTTTTCCCAGACAACGTCATAACCGTCGATCCTTCCCCAAACACCGGCATAACCTGGTGATCTTTTCTTGACGACAGCATAACCTGTCGATCTTGTCCAACATAGGGTCTCCAATCCCTAGTTGATTTTACTTTTAGGAATAGGGTATCCACTCCCTAGTCTATAATAACTTCGGGTACACCATTCCCGGCTTTTTATTGCTTTCAATAATAAAGTAGCATAGAGTTTATTACAATAACACGCGAAATTTTCCTGGTGAAGACTGGGGAAGAAAATTTTGTTTGTTTTTTTTGATTTTGCACAGATTACAATGGATTCAAGAAAACCAAAAGAAGACGTCTCAATTCATAACAAAAGAAAAGAAGAAAAGAAAATAGTTGAACCCCAAAGCACAAAAGAGGAAAAGAGGTGGACTGCTCAAGACAGATTGAAGTAACAAGCTATGCATGTCCATTCTTGATCCGAAAAAGCTGTATAAGAATGAACTAGCACCTGCAGCCAACACGCATCAAGATTCAGATCAGAGTCTGCATGAAAAACGAGCCAAGACTCAAGACCAAGCTTCAGAAGACTCATAGATAGGAATCCTGTAACTCGTAGCTAATAGACTTATTTAGTCTTTTCTTTCGATTTTGATGTAATACCGGGACCGCGAACTGGAGCGACGGATGGAACCTCGCTCGACTCTGCAACTCATCATTTCATCACTCTCCTTGAACTACACGTGACATGATTCCCTTATAACTCGGGATATGTAGGTTGTCCAAAACCAGGACTCGGTCACTTCCTCCTTCCTTTTAGTTTTCTACCCTTTTAAATAAAGTTCGGGTCAAAACATGTCTTGTTGTTCTTTGTCAGAAAACTCTTCGTGTTTCCAGTCAAAGAGGGGCAGCTGTAGACATGTAATTTTTGACTCTCCCCGAAATTTTACCCATATTAGCGTTTTAATATTTAGTTTAGGTCTAATATCGCTATTTTAACTAGTTTTTACTTTATTTTATCACAAAGAAACTAAAATTATAAAATAAAAATAAAATAGTTTCATTTTGTAGTCATACTATTTTACCATGATTTTATTTTTATATAATCTTTGAAAAATACCAAAAAAAAATATAGTTTCAACTTTAATTCTTAGTTTTATTTAATTTGTTAAAATCAATTAAGAATAATTTTTACATATTTATAACTACATTATATCATTATAGTCTTCTTAGCCCAAATTTAAAATCTAACAAGACATGGACCAAGCCCATACCCCTTAACCTAGAAGACCCTAATACAAAAAAGACCTCAAGTCTCTTCTTCTTCCACACACAACCTGAGAGAAGCACCCCTAAAAAGAGAACAAAAAATGGCAGCCATTTTTCTTTCACAAGGCCTACCCCTTCTTCAAAAACAAACACATTTGCAGAACAAAAACAAAAACAGAAGCAGAGAGTGACGGAGAGGATCTCACCCACTTTATTAATGTCAAGAGCCGCCACCTAACTCCCCAAACTCCAGAAGTAATCCAGCTTCCTTCACCACCAAAAATTTCAGTCGAACAACCTCCAAAACATCACTATTTCAGTCCAAAATCTAGGTAAAAAAGCCAAAAACGCAGCTGAAATGCTCCAAATATGCAACAGTAAAACGACCTTCAAATCTTCATGAAAAACGGCCATTTTTGTCCCTATAAACAACCTTAAAATCCAGCCCCCATCACTCACGAAAACCACCCAAAAACAGCCCTTGAATCTCCATGAAAATAGCCTCAAAATCACTCCCAAAATAGTCAATGTTTGGTCGATATTTTGAGCGAAGCTCCGGTTCCGGTTCGAAGTTGTGTTCGTGTTTTGGCTCCAGATTTTGTAGCCTTTTTTGGTCTTCATTAGCTAAACAGTCATAATTTCTATACAAAATCTTACTTGGAGTTTTCTGTTAAATAAAGTTTGGTTTGAGGCATGTACATAGGTCTGTTTCTCTATCTACTGTTTCAATGGTATTAAGTTTGCTTTAATTGGTATCTCTTTCATTAAATGCTTGATTTGTTTCGATGTTTAGTTTTCCCTTTTGCTTTGTGTATTTCATTTGCAATTTATCTTAATTAATTTTGAGTATCTTATGTTTGGTTCATCATTTTACTTGATGTAGTTGAAGATCTTGAATGAGTATTGAGTGTTTGTTTGAATTGTTGGATCTTGAAACCAAAAGAAAATCTTTCTGTGTGAAACCATGAAATATGATGCTCTCATGAGTGTTAGTTTTCCACTAGTTGTCAGCTTACTTAGTTTGGGCTTGGAATATTTTTTTTATTTTTTTTTATTTTTATTTTTAATTAGTTTCATGGTTTTCACATGCTAAATCTATAATGGAAACGATTTGATTGCCTTAAGTTGATGCCATATTTTGCTTGGTAACAATAAAGCTATGAGAGGTCCATTTTTAATACCTACTATATTAATACGAATATTTTCGAGATGGTATTATTAATTAATCTTTCTGATAGTGTATTTGTATACTTTTTCTTGTAGATATCTTCTTATTTTAACTTCTTTTGTTTCATCTATAATTAGTTTTAACAAATCCTTGAAATAGAATTAGTAAGAACTCGTTAAGTTGTAAATAATTCATAGTAGTTTGTCAATAATTTATAGGACTAATGATTCCCTACAGCTTGACTTTCATAAATCATGCCTTATAATAATCTCAAACTTAAAAAGAATAAATCATAAACATCGTAGCTTGCTTTAGGCGCGAATAATAAATTATCGTGATTATGAGTACGTTCCTCGTGGCATGGTCACGGTACGTAAATTCCATTCGGGTGTGCATTTAATGTGACCCGACCATAATTTCAAACAATAGTTAAAATAAACATGTAGCAAATCGCGAGTGCATTTCGTGTGGCGGGATTTGCGACGTGTACCAAAAATAACAAGTGCACGCCATCGTGACTTGTCTAAGATAAATCCATAAATATCCTAATTGATCTTAAAACTGAAATGTTCCTTTAAATAGAAAACATAAAGAATAATCAAACATTGCCTCAAATAGGCACTATAAAACCGTCACGACCATAGTCTTGACTACGTAATCTACACTCGGGTGCGACAACTCATGTCCCCGTCTTCAACTTCAAATTTTATTAAAAATCACATGTCGTAATTGCGGGTGCATTTCATGTGGCGTAGTTATAATGTGTCCAAAAAACAAACAAGTGCCCGCCATCGTGATTTGTTTCAAGATAAATCCATAAATACTGAAAACGGTTAAAAATTCAACGGCTAAATGCACAATAGGCTAAATTATGTAAGTAATCAGATAATTTAGGCCAAATATTAATAGTTAAGCGACCGTGCTAGAACCACGGAACTCGGGAATGCCTAACACCTTCTCCCGGGTTAACAAAATTCCTTACTCGGATTTCTGGTCGCAGACAAATTAATACAGAGTCAAATTTCCTCCGTTTGGGATTTTTAAAACATAAACAGTGTCGCGGAGCATCGTAAAAAATCTGGGTGGTGACTCTGAAGTAATAATAAGTCCCAAAACCGAATAATGTCACTTTAATTGGAAAAAATCCCTTATTACCATTTCATTAATCGGGGGTTGTGAAAAAGGAGGTGTGACAACGGGTGAGCCAGATGGATGACCACAAAAATGAAAAGTCTTTAGCAGAACATAAAGAACATACAAGGACTAGATGGTTACAAAAGTATCTCATTCAACAATTTGTTCATGTTTCCTCACATCCATTTGCCACCACGGTTCAAGACCCCAAAATTTGAGAAATACGATGGACATGGTGACTCTATCGCCCACTTGAAAAGGTATTGCAACCAACCGAGGGGTGCAGGAGGAAAAGAAGAATTGTTGATGGCTTATTTTGGGGAGAGTCTGGTGGGAGTAGCCTCTGAATGGTTCATTGACCAAGATATCTCTCACTGTCATGTTTGGGGCGATATAGCACAGGCCTTCATCAAATAATTTCAGTACAATATTTATATTATGCTACATAGAAATTCCCTGTCCAATATGAAAAAAAAAGCCGACTGAAAGCTTTAGGGAATATGCCATCAAATGGAGGGAGCAAACGGCTAGAGTTAAGCCATACATGGATAACCACGAGTTGATCACTATTTTTTGGAGGCTCAAGATCCTGATTACTTCCAAAATATGATGTTCTCAATGGGTAGACCTTTTGCAGAAGTGATCAAGAAATGAGAAATAGTCGAAAATAGCCTCATAACTAGCAGAATTGTAAGACAAGCTGCCCTCAAAGCTACCATCCAAGCAATCCAAAATGGGTCAGGAAGTTTGTCAAATAGAAAGAAGAGAGATGAAGGGTCTATGATGACTTCGGGGGTCCAAAGAAGTTCAAAGAGGGGCATCGCACCCTTATGTGGAAGTTCAATAGGGGATATCCAACTATCATCAACATTATTATCCCCTTCTAATTCCTCATTACTTTGTGGGCCCACCACAATATACAGTGTTTAATGCTCAATCTTATGCTCAGCCTCCCAATCAATAGGTACGGGCACCAGCTCCAAGGATCCCTCGACCTCAGCAGCAAAATTTGCGGGCACCCCACATTGTTCGTCCTAGGCATGATAATGTCGAGAGCAGAGGCCAGCGGAAAAATTCACTCCATTGGCTGAAAATACTCTAGTCTATTCTAGAAGTTGAAGTAGATGGGCGTGATTGGACCCATCGCTCCCCACCATATGCATCCCGATTCACATGGATTTCAAGAAAATTCTAGATGTGAATATCATTCAGGTACCCCAGGGCATAGCATTAATGACGGTTGGACTCTTAAAAGATCCATAGAAAGACTCATTGCCGAAAAATTGATTGTACTGACAAATGGCAAGGACCCTCCTAATGTGACAAACAACCCGTGCTAGCACATAATGATGTTTATTTTGTGGGAATGAATGGTTGAGATCAAGAATACAAGTCGGTTGGTCGATCAGAAATGACAGTGGGAACAATTCAAGAAGGAATGGGACAGGAAGTAAGTACAAGACAAGATGTGCCGTTGATTTTGAAAGGCGCCCAGATCTCAGATAAGGAAAATTTATTTGTTCCAAAAATCTCGAGGTTAGAAGTCCGCTCCAATGTACCAAGCCCAAGGTTGTATGTCCTGGGAGGCCACCCCGTCATGAGGCAGAATCAAGGTGGTACAAAAGGTATAACGGAGCCAATCATAATCAAACCCGTCGTGCGACCCCGTGTGACAAACACAAAAACCATTCCTTGGAACTACAACAAAACTATGGTGACCTACAAGGGCAAGGAAATCATAGAAGAAGTTGGGGAAACTGGGGGGTTGACTCGATCGGGGAGATGTTACTCTCCAGAAGAGTCGAGGAAGGCCAAGAAAATTAGAGAAAGAAAAATACCAATAAAGAAACCAGTCACTAAAGAAGATGTGGAAGATTTTTTGAAAAGGATGAAGGTCCGGGATTACTCAATCATTGACCAACTGAGAAACACTCCTGCCCAAATCTCTCTACTATCTCGTCTCATACATTCAAAAGAGCATGCTCGTATTATTCAAGATCCTGAACGAGGCTTGTCACGACCCAAAATCCCTAAGGTCATGATGGCGCCGGACATCAATGTCAGGCAAGCCAAATCATTAATTAATTGAAATAACTCTCCGGTTTTAACACATATAAAAGCATTTCCTTTCACTTAATTTCATATTAACCAAATAAATGTCTGTTAATTAAAACAATGGCTTAAGGATTACACTTAAGCAATTATATCCCAATACATATCTCAGAACCCGGTGTCACAAGTGCATGAGCAATTTCTAACAGTTCAACAATCATTACAAGACCGTCCGAAATACAACTGAACAAGGAAATTTAAAATGAAATAAATACAGTACGAAGGAGACTCTGTCGGATGCGGATCGCCTCCGGATGATACAGCCCGCCTAAGTCTCTGAATCCTCCATGCTGCTATGAAAGTAACTGTGCAATAAATGCACAACAATTGTAGCATGAGTACAAAAACAACATGTACTCAGTAAGTCACCCGCCTAACCTCAAAGAGGTAGTGACGAGAGGTTGAATTAGACACTCACTAGGGTCCAACAATATAATATATGACAAAATATGATGAAATACAATAGACATGTAAGACAGTGAGCAGCGAATACGTATCAAGTACAGGAATCCAAGTAACTACTGAGAATAAACAACCAAGTACACTTTCTTTTTTCCCAAATACATGTCAAGCAATATCAATAAAATCGTACCAAATAGTCATGCGCATACAAAGATAAGACATCTGGCCGGAGTCTAAGGAATATCTAATCACTGAATAGTCGTAAAGCTTCCCCCGCTCGCGAATCATAATTGCGACTTGGGTGCTGACGCATTTATACCAAATTACCATAAAGCTTCCCTCGATCGCGAATCATACATGCGATTCGAGTGCTGACACACTTATACTGAATATTATAAAGTTACCCCCGCCCGAGAATCATACCTGCAACTCGGGTGCTGACACATTTATACCAAATTACTATAAAGCTTCCCTCGATCGCGAATCATACATGCGATTCGAGTGCTGACACACTTATACTGAATATTATAAAGCTTCCCCCGCTAGCGAATCATACCTGCGACTCGGGTGCTGACACATTTATACCAAATTACTATAAAGATTCCCTCGATCGTGAATCATACCTGTGATTCGAGTGCTGACACACTTATACTGAATATTATAAAGCTTCCCCCGCTCGTGAATCATACCTGCGACTCGGGTGCTGATACATTTATACCAAATTAAATCCGTATTTTATCAAGAAAACAATTTTCTCAGGGAAGTGGTAAAATCCTTATTAAAAGAAACATGAAACATAGGTTTTGAAATCATTTGTTTTTGAAACTCATTTGTCAAGTTTAATGATATTCCACGATACAACCTAGTCCAGGTACACAAATATCCATAGAGAGACAAATTCTCTTTTTAGAAGATTAACAAGATGAACTCTAGTTTTCTTTTAGATATTCAATTACGTCTTCGATTATATTAGCAGTTTAATATTACAGGCAGGATTACATGTATAACACGTAAGGTATGCTAGTGGGTCCTAGACTACCCGGACATGGCATAATAGTAGCTGCGCACGGACTCCCGTCACCTCGTGCTTACGTAGCCCCCAAAGATAATAGCATGTACTGAATTAATTCACCTAGGGGGACGAATCCCCCTCACAAAGTTAGAAAGGAGACCTACCTCGCTCCGAAATTCCCACACCGGCATCCAAGCCCCTCCGACGACTCCAACGGACGCACAACGCTCCGAAACTACCACATAATTGCAAAGCAATGAAAATTCATCCTAATACTCACAACAAATTCAGATTATATAGTTTCCCAACCCCACTCGGAGAAATGACAAAAATGTCCTCGAGCCCACATGCCGGAGATCCGAAATCCTTGAAGATACATGCTACCCATAGCTCTACTGGTTCAATCATGCAATTTACTCTACATTCCATGCTTAAATTCGTGGTTAAATTCCAAATTTACATTTCTAGGTTCTTCAAAAATTTCCAAAATTTCCTACCAATTTTCATGTTCAAATCCATGCAAGATCACATATTTAACTTAGGAATGGGAAGAATTCACTTACCTAGTGATGCTTGCTGAAAATACCCCTCTTAAAGCTCCCAACGTTGCCACACCAAAATGAGAGAAATGAAGAAATGGCCAAAAATCCGTTCTTAAAACACCCCACTGCCTCCAGCCATTTTCGCACTTGCGGTGCAATAGCCGCTCCTGCGGCTCCGCACCTGCGGAATTCCATCGAAGGTGCGGTTCTGACTCAGCCCAGCAACTCCCGCTCCTGCGATCCCTCTTCGCACCTGCGATTCCGCAGGTGCGACCAAAATCCCACACCTGCGGTCCCTCATCTCCAGCCCCAATCTCGCACATGCGGCCAAATCCTCGCAGGTGCGGATCACACCAGATGATAGCAAATCTTCACTTCTTCAAACTTCAATTCTTGATATGTTAACCACCCGGAATCCACCCGAGGCCCCCGGGACCCCGTCCAATCGTACCAAACTATCCCAAAACATAACATGGACTTTATTGAAGCCTCAAATCACATCAAACAACATTGAAACGATGAATCGCTCTCCAATCCAAATCTTTAAGAACTTGAAATTCCAAACTTCCACATTCAATGCTGAAACCCGTCAAATAACCTCCGATTGACCCCAAATTTTGCGCACAATTCGTATTCAACATTACGGACCTGCTCCAACTTACGAAATTGCATTCCAACCTCGATTTCAAAACTTCCACTTCCGGTCGGATTTCTCAAAAACCTTCAAATTTGTATCTTTAGCCAAATGATCCCAAAATGACCTACGGACATCTAAATTCACTTTCGATCGCGCTCCCAATTCCAGAATCACCATACGGAGCTATTCAAAGACTCAAAATCCCAAACGGACATTAACCTCACTGATATGCACTCCAACCCCAAATTCATGAAATCTTTCTAAAATTCTAACTTCCACGATATACGCCGAAGTGCTCCAGGGTTATCCAAACCCCGAGCCGGACATACACCTAAGTCTGAAATCATCATACGAACCTGTCGGAACCTTCAAATCCTGATTCGGAGGTCGTTTACTCAAAATTCCAATCTTAGTTTATTTCTCCAACTTAAGGCTTCTGAAATGAGAATTTTCTTTCCAAATCAATCCTAAACTTCCTGGAATTCAATTACGACAACGCCCGCGAGTCATAATACCTGAAATGAAGCTGCTCACGACTTCAAACTGCTGAACTATGCGCCAGAGTTCAAAATGACCGATCGGGTCGTTACAAGGCACATGTCTCAGAGAAGACCACAGTGAATCAGTTAGAGAAGATGGCCAACAGATTTTTGAGGTGAACAGAATCTCCTTTACTGATGTTGAACTCCCTGAGGAGGGAGCCGGGCACAATAGAGCTTTGCACCTGCTATCAAATGTGAGGGGCACTATGTAAAGCGAGTCATGGTTGTTAGAGGCTCAAGCGTAGATGTATGCCCTCTCTCTACCTTGCAAAGCATGAAAATAGATGTATCCCTCTCTCTACCTTGCAAAGCATGAAAATCCATACAGACATAATTTGACCAAGCAATGTTCACATCCGGGATTTTGATGGTGCAGCGAGAGATACCATTGGGGAGATCCATATAACCATGACAATTGGGCTTGTTGATTTTCATTGTCTTCCAAGTGGTGGACATGGAAACTTCTTATAAATTTCTTCTTGGAAGGACATGGATCCATATGGCTCGAGCCGCGCTATCAAACTTGCATTAGATGTTCAAGTTTAAACATGATAGGCAAGAAATCAATATTCGCGGAGAAGATGAGTCATCCATTTATAAATACATGTTAATCGCGTGTATTAAGGCCAAAAGAGGGTGTGAGTCCATTGTCTATTAGGCTTTATAAGTGGTTGTTGTGGACCATATTGAGGAAGGAAAGCCCATTCTGCATCCTTGTCTTTCTGCCACATACTTAATGGTGGTTGCACTTATGCTGAGACAGGGTTATGATCTAGGAAAAGGCCTGGGGGTATCTTTTCAAGGAATTTCGGAAATCATCTCTCGCTTCAGTAACAAGGGTACGTTTTTCTTAGGCTTCAGGCCAACATAAGCAGATGAAGACAAATCCAAGCATCGCAAAAATCATGGGTGGGTATTGCAGCAACCTATCCCTCACATTTTTAACACTTTTATCAAGCCACGAATCCAAGAGGGTCAAAATTCCTCGACGCAGGAAAATATTGGTGAAATTTTCCATGGCCTCAACCAAAAATTAAAAAAAAAATAGGGACCGACACAAGAATGCGGTCAGGAATGTGATCGCATTCCTGACATGCGGTCCGCAGAATGGCCCTCAAGATGGGCCAAAATTCAAAACACACTGCCCAGGTATGCGACTATTATGCAATCCGCATACATGTTATGCGATCGCATAGTGCGTCACATAACCTCCCTTACCAAAATCAATGGGCAAGAATGCGACAACTATGCGGTCCGCAGAACCAACATGCGATTGCATTTTGGACCGCATAGTTGTCCTCAAATTGGGCAGTAATTCTGCCCATGTATGTGACCATTATGCGGTCCGCATACACATTATGCGATCGCATAGTGCGTCACATAACTCCCAACCTTCTATAAAAAAAATCATCTTTCAAATTCCGGGGTACTTTTACTCAAATTAGGTCCGTTTTAAAAATTTCCACAATAAAACAACTCGGGGACTCATTTGGGCATTATTGTAAACAAGAAGATTTTACGGGTCCTTACACCATATCCATTATATCAGACCGAGGTACTCAGTTTACCTCCCATTTCTGGAGAGTATTTCAGCGAGAGTTGGGCACACAGATTGATTTGAGCACATCATTTCATCCTTAGATGGACGGGCACTCCGAGCGTACTATTTAGATTTTGGAGGATATGTTCCGAGCTTGTGTCATTGACTTTGGTGTTTTATGGGACCAGTTCCCTTTAGCTGAGTTTGCCTACAACAACAACTATCAGTCGAGCATTCAGATGGCTCCGTATGAGACGCTGTATGGTAGACAGTGTCGGTCTCCAGTCGAATGGTTTGAGCCAGGAGAGGCTAGATTGTTGGGTTCTGAATTAGTCCAGGATTCCTTGGACAAGGTGAAGATCATTCAGGATAGACTTTGTACAGCTCAGTCCAGGCAGAAAAGTTATGCGGATCGCAGAGTTCGAGATTTGGCATTTATGATAGGAGACCAGGTATTTATTCGGGTGTCGACCATGAAGGGTGTGATGATATTCGGGAAGAAGGGCAAGTTGAGCCATACGTACATTGGTCCATTTGAGATTCTGGATAAGGTAGGAGAGGTGGCCTACCAGCTTTCCTTGCCACCTAGTTTGTCAGCCATGCGTCTAGTATTTCACGTGCATATGCTCCGGAGGTATATTGCGGATCCATCTCATGTACTTGACTTCGGTGGTGTCTAGTTGGACAAGGATTTGTCTTATGAGGAGGAACCGGTAGCCATATTAGACCGGCAGGTGCGGCAGTTGAGATCGAAGAGTTATCCTTCGGTTGGTGTTCAGTGGGGAGGTCATCATGTTGAGGAAGCTACTTGGGAGTCTGAATCTGATATGCGGAGCCTATATCCCCACATTTTCCCCGATTCAGGTACCTTTCTATGTCCGTTCGAGGACGAATGGTTGTTTTAGAGGTGGAGATTGTGATGACCCTAAAGGTCATCTTGTGTAAATTTAGAAAAATCTGTGTTTCGAGGCCTCGAAAGCCTCCTTAATCCCACCTTGATGTGCGTGCACAGCTCGGGTGCATAGCCGGGAGACCTTTATGTGTAAATGTGTTAAACAAATGAATTTATGATAATTAATTGAATAAAGTTAACTTTGGTCAACATTTTTGGTAAATGGACCTGGACCCATGATTTGACGGTCCAGGAGGGTCCATAGAAAAATATGGGACCTGGGCGTATGCCTGGAATCGAATTCCGAGGTCCCAAGTCCGAGAAATGAATTTTTAAAGAAAATTGTTTTCTGAAAATAATAAATACTTTTGAAAATGAACTTTGATGTTAAATCTGTGTTACCAAGACCGTATTATTGTTTCGGAGCCCGGAATAGGTTCAATATGTGTTATGTGAGTTATCTGTAAAATTTGGTAAGAAAAGGACTTGGTTTGACGTGTTTCAGATCAAAATTAGAGAATTTAGAAGTTTATGAAGTTTGAGAAATTCTATGGATTTTTGAGTTTAATTCATTATTTTTGATGTTGTTTTGGTGGTTTAATTACTCGAATAAGTTCGTAGGATGATTTTGATGTTGTGCGTATATTTGATTTTGAGCCCCGAGGGCTCGGGAAAGTTTCGGGTAGGAGTCGGGTGATTTTAGGCTTAGAAAATCTGGTGTTCTGCTGTTTCTAGTGCTCTATGATTTGCCTTTCATGATCGCGATGTGATTCACGTGATCGTGATGTTCTTATGGTTGGGGTTAGGAAATTACCCTATGGGAACGCAGGGCCTGGGTTGCGATCGCGGAGCCTGGGGGCAGTGCTCTACGCGATCGCGAAGGGCCGCACGCGAACGCGATCGCAAATGCGGGCTGGGTCTGGGTGCTATGTTGCCCACTGTGAACGCGACCCCCCTGTCGCGATCGCGATAGACTGTGTTAGCATACTCTGCGATGGCAATCCCTTCTTCGCGATCGCGATGGTCTAGGTCCAGTACTCCGCGCGATCGCAGGAGACCTGTCGCGGTCGCGTAGGTTATTTTTTCCCAGCTATTTAAAATGTCCAGAGCAGAATCCCATTACGGGATTTTCATATTTTTCACCATCTCCTTCTTCTCCAAACGCCTAGCCGATTTCCAAGCTGCTCTTCCTCCATAACCACTTAGGTAAGTAATCTTAACTCTAATGTCTTCCATTTTCTTCATCAATCACTAGATTCTAGGTCTAAAAACATGAAATCAAAGGTAGAAATTGGGGTTTTTGGGTAGAGTTAGGGCTTTTGGAAATTTAGGGAATTTAACCTCATTTTGGGGTTGAATTTTAAAACAAATTATATATTCGGGTTTGTGAGGGAATGGATTATCGGGTTTTGGTCCGAACCTCGGGTTTGGAACAAACGGGCTCGGGATCGAATTTTGGTATTTTTGGAAGAATTATGGGAAATGTATAATTAGGCTTTGGGATTGAGTTATTGAATAATTATTGATGTTATTAAGTCAATTATATCTAGATATTATCGTTTCGGGGTCGGATTCAAGAGGAAAGGCCGTGATTGAGGCTTGACTTGCATTCTTGGAGCCGAGGTAAGTGTTTGGCCTAACCTTAGCTTGAGGGAATAGGTATAGAGTCTTATTTGCTATGTGTAATTCATGTCCAACTTATTTTTTAACTTTTGTACTTTGTACTTCTTCCTTATTCTTTTTTTTGGCATCCCCGTGTGCCTTTGTAAAGACCCTTATCTGAATATAAAAGTTGGTTTTTGTTGCATACGCACCTTTCCTATCTTTGCATGTTTCATTTCCATACTTGTGTGTTTTGCTTCTATACTTCTTTCCTTTGTTATTTACTCTAGGCTACGATAGGCATAGGGCTGAGCGGCCATGGGCTGGGGAGTTTTTGTTTGAATTAGTCGAATGTTTATCTTTTTAGTTAAAGAATGGCCTGCCTTTTAATTAAGATGTGTCCAAGGAACAAAGAGTTTTATTTGAGCTGGTCGAACGCACCTTTTAGTTAAGTTATGGCTTGGGGTCGAAGGGTTTCATTCGAGTTGTTTGAACGCATCTATGAGTTGAGACTTTTCCAGGGGCCGAGGATTTTTTTTCGAATTGGTCGAACATACCTTTTAGTTAAGTGTGGCCAAGGTCCGAGATACTTCGTTCGAGTTGGTCGAATGTATCTGTAAGTTGAGACTTGGCCAGGAGCCGAGGAGTTTTGTTCAAACTGGTTGAATATACTTTTTTCGTTAAGGCATGGTCAAGGGCCAAGGGGTTTTGTTTGAGCTATTCAAATATACCTCTTAGTTGAGAGACTTAGGAGAGTAGTTTCGATAAACAAGTATCTCATTTATTTCAAGAGTATCGTATTGATTACATAGTTTCGTCCTGAGGCATTTCTGGAGAAAATTTCAAGTTTTGGGTGCCATCTGGCGTTCCAAACACAGTCCCAGTATAACTAATCCCTTCATTATTCAGCTTAGACATTTTTGAGGAGTCGGGAAATGAGATATTTTTATTTTCCCGTACTCCAACTCGAAATGTCCCGTTCGTTGCCTCGCTAATAACCTCCTTGAGAAAATCCTGTTGGGACAAAACTCAAATGAGGGAAAAAGAGTGCAACTTACATGCATTCCTTGTTCTCAAAAGTTAAAGTACTTGAGGTGGCTGATATTCCAATTGTTTGGTAAGAGCTTTCCTATAGTTGCAATGAACCCTTGTCTACCTTGCCTATGATTTTGTACGGTCCGTCCCAATTGGCTCCTAATTTTCTTTCTCGGGGGTCTCTTCCTGCTTGAGTCTTAGCTTTGAGCACGTAGTCCCCGACCTTGAGTAACTGTACCTTGACCTTTCAGTTGTAGTAGAGTTCTACTTGTTGTTTATGTGCAACTATTCTTGCATATGCAATGTCTCTCTGTTCTTCGACTTCGTCGAGATCCTGTCTCCTTTCTCGTCATTGTCATTACCGCTCTTGTTGGTGTACCTTAGGCTGTGTTCCCCTACTTCATCCGGTATGACTGCTTATCTCCCATAAATTAAGGAATAAGGTGTCTTTCCTATTCTTTTCAGGGTCGTCCTATGTGCCCACAACACTCTTGGGAGGGTCTCCGGCCACAGTCCCTAAGCATCTTCGAATCTCTTCTTCAGGACGTTCAAAATTGACTTGTTGGAGGATTCTCCTTGCCAGTTGCCCACATGATGGTACAAGGTTGAGAGTATTCTCTTGATATTCCACTTCTCGAAAAACTCTGTGGATTTTCTTACTGTGAACTGGTGTCCATTGTCGCAGCTTATTTCTTTGGGCAGGCTGAACCGACAGATGATGTTCCTCTATATGAAGCTGATTACTTCTTGCTCATGAATTTGGGCGAATGTGCTTTGTTCCATCCATTTAGAGAAATAGTCAGTCAAAAATAAAGAGAATTTTACATTAACTCGTCTCGACAGGAGTGAACCTACAATGTCCATCCCCAACATGATGAACGACCATGGAGAGGTGACGGAATTGAGTTGTTCACCTCCTTAGTGGATTATTGGGGCATACTTCTAGCACTACTCGCACTTCTTTACGAATTCCAGAGCGTCTTTCTTCATGGTAGACCAATAATATCTCGCCCGTATGAGGCATCTGATAAGTGCTCAGTCATCGGAATGACTGCCATAGTGGCCCTCGTGGACTTCCTAGAGGATGCGTTGAGTTTAATTTGGACCCAAATATTTTGCCAATGGGCCACCATACGTCCTTTTATACAATTCGTTGTTAAGGAAGTTGTACCTCACCACTTGCATTCTCAATTTTCTGGCTTCTTTTTTATTGTTTGGTAGGACACTATCCTGCAAGTAACTTATAATACAATTGCGCAGATCCTAGGTTAAGTTTATAGATTTTACTTCCACGTGATCTAAGGTTGAGCTTAGGAGATGCACCATATTTTTGACTCTATGAGTTATGCTTTTGGTTGCAGCGACCAATTTTTCAAGGTGATCCGCTTGAATGTTCTGTGTTCGTGGAATCTGGTCGAGCAGACATTCATTAAATTTGGGCAACAATTTGCATATCTCGGTCTAGTACTTCTGAAAATGTTGCTCTTTGAATTGGAAAGTCCCAATAACTTGGTTTACGATGAGCTGGAGTCACAATATAACCTTAGATGACTCACCCCATATTCGAGTGCTAGCCTTAATCCTGCAATTACGACCTCATACTCGGCATCATTGTTAGATTGGCGAACAACTTCACCAGTGGAGACTTTGAGAACGTGTCCCAGTCCAGACCCACATGTATTGGATGCGTTGTCACTGTGCAAGACCTAGAGGTCCTGCGTCATGTGAGAAGCTTGCTTGGCTTCCTTTTCGTCTTTGAGCATCACATTGACACTAAATTTTGTAATGAAGTCGACGAGCACTTGTGATTTATAGTTGTGCGAGGCTGATAAGTGATGAAGTGCTCAATTAATTCTATTGCCCATTTGGCCAGCCTCCCAGATAACTCGGGTTTGAGCAGCATGCTTCTTATAGGGAACGTGGTGACGACCGAGATTGGATGGCATTGGAAGTATGACCTGAGCTTTCTTGAAGCTACGACAAGGGCCAGGGCTAGTTTCACGAGGTGAGAATACCTCGTCTTAGTGTCGATAAATGTTTCCCTGATATAACAAATTGGAGATTGCGTACCTTTGTCTTCTCGAACAAGGAATGCACTTACTGATACTTCTGAAATAGCAAGGTAGACTAGGATACGTTCTCCAGGTTCGAGCTTTGAGTGAAATTGTGGCGGTGACAGGTATTCCTTGAGTTCCTTCAGTACTTGTATACATTCAAGCGCCCGTTCGAGGCCGTTATCCTTTTTGAGTCTGTTGAAAAACCTGTGGCACCTGTCAAATGACCTCGAAATGAATCTGGACAGGGCGGCGATTCGACCCGTCAATCTTTAGACTTGTTTCTTGGTTGTTAGGTGTTCTGATATCCTGTCGATAGCCTTAATTTTGTCTGGGTTGACCTCGATTCCGTGTTGTAATACCAAGAAACCCAAAAACTTACTTGAAGTTACGCCAAATGCACATTTCTCGAGGTTTAATTTCATCTTGTATTTCCTCAATATCTCGAATGCATCATTTAGATGGTCGATGTGATCCTCGGTCCTCAAGGATTTAACCAACATGTCATTGATGTATACTTCTATGATCTTGTCGATTTCTTTGAACATCTTTGTGACCAGCCTTTGATAGGTATCCCCCTGTTCTTCAACCCAAATGGCATGAACCTGTAGTAGTACGTTCCCTAGTGAGTGATGAATGTAGTTTTCTCCTGGTCATCTTCTTCCATGAGTATCTGGTTGTAGCATGAGTAAGCGTCCAGAAAACTTAGGAGCTCATGTCCTGTTGCGGTGTTAATGAGCTGATCGTTATGTGGTAATGGGAATGAATCCTCTGGGCAGGCTTTGTTCAGATCGGTGAAGTCCACGCACATTCTCCACTTCGCATTTTTCTTTTTTGGTCATCAACACGTTAGCAATCCATTTGGGGTACTTCGACCCCCTAATAGACCCATTGCCCCAGAATTTCTCCACTTCCTCGTGAACGGACTCGTTAATAGTGGGGTTGAACTTTCACTGAACCTGCCTTATAGAGGGATAATACCATCCACCCCTGAAAAGTGTGGCCTAAGATGGCAATAAGTGTAGCATTAGATCAAAGGCAACACTTTATGATTTTAGGCTATGCTTTTAGGGGGTGGCTTAAAGTACCTTAACCTTTGACTTATGGCCACGTTTTTTGTGTGTTGCCGTAGGATCCACGCTTAAAAAGTATGGCCGATGCACTAAAATAGTTGCGTCCTATATTTCCTCTATAGCCACACTTTTATGATGTAAAGCTACAATTTTGATGTGTGGCCTTTGCTGCGTTAATACAACGCTTTTAGAGCATGGCTTCTAAAGAAAAAATGATCAAGCATAGCATCAAATTAGCAGTCCCTATGGCCAGATTTTCTAAGAGTAGCAACTGTCTATGCTATGATATAATTTTTAAAATATTTATATTAGCCACAATTATGCGGTTAAGAAATTATTTTTGCCTACACTAAACTTTGTATTCGCATTTATTTCAAGCATCTACTTTATGATCTAAAGCATCAAATTAAATAATAAGTAACAGAATACAAATAATTCAAATGCATATACCTAAAATAAACTTCAACAAAAAAAATTATCATAGTACTATACCATAATAATAAATCACTATTACTTCAAGAAGTTCAGTAGCAATGAACTCTTCAAAACCGAATGTATTTATAAAAATAAACATCACAATTTCTCAAAAAATCTTCATCATTTGCGCCAATAGATCAAATTGATTTGTGTCGACTATTTTCAATTACATCACCCGAATTTTTCTACACATTAAAAATTAGAAAACAATTGTAACGACCCGGTCGTTCCGTGAGATTAGCCATGTTTCCCCTGTTTACCCCGTTTCTGCTTTATCATGTGTTGCTTAGCCTTTTTATGTTGTGTTGGGCCGGTTGGTTCAGGTTTAGAGTGGCTATGATGAGAACGGAGATACTTAGTCTCTTAAATTAGCTTAATAGTTGAAAAAGTCAACTAAAAATTGACTTATTGGTAAACGACCTCGGAATGTGGATTTTATGGCTTGTATACCTTCGTTAGGTGATTTGGGACTTAGGAGTGTGTTCGGAATGAGTTTTGATGTCTGGTGCAGAATTAGGCTTGAATTGGCAAAAGTTAGTTTTTGGCAATTTCCAGTCGGCAGGGGAAAATAGGCTATCGGGGTCGGGATAGAATTCTGATAGTTGGCGCAGGTTTGTAATGTCATTTTGGATATGTATGCAAATTTTCAGGTCAATCAGATGTGTTTTGGTTTGTTTCGGCATCATTGGCGAAATTTAGAAATTTCAAAGTTCATAGGCTCGAATTTGATGTGATTTTGGTGGTCGTGCATCGTTTTTGGTGTTTTGAAGGTTAGACTAAGTTTGAATGGGGTTATGGAATATGTTGGTATGTTTGGTTGAGGTCCTGAGGGCCTCGGTTGTGTTTCGGGTGGTTAACAGACCAACTCTTGGTTTAAAAAATGGGCAGATTTTTGCTGGTGTGAGTTTCTGGTTTCCTTCTACGTGATCGCGGGAGGATGTTTGCGATCGCGTAGGCCTAGCTGGGGATGGCATGATTTTTATTATATGCGATCGCGTGGTGGAGTTCACAATCGCGTGAGTGTGAGGTTGTTGTGCAGTGCGATCGTGTGGTGTTGTTCGCGTTCGCGTAGACTTGAAGGGCGCGTGAGTGGGCTGAGTCATTGTTCTTCATGATTGCGTAGAGTGGTTCGCGATCACGTGGGTTTATGTCCTGTTGAATTACGATCCCGTATGAATGTCTGCGATGTCATAGTGTAATTTGATGGGGCAACAGATTTGTTCTTCGCGATCGCGTGGGAGATTCCGCGATCGCAGTGAGAAAAGAGGCCTAGGCAGACAGTTGTAAGTTCTAAATTCGGGGGTTCTTGTCCATAACTCAATATTTCATTAGAGAGCTCGGGGGAAGGATATTTTGGACGATCTTTTCAGTGGGGTTCTTTTGGTAAGTGTTCTTCAATCATTTTTGGTTCAATTTCATGAATTTGTCTTGATTTTCACCATGCAATTGAGGAATTAAGGTAAAAAAGTTGGGAAATATGGGAGGAAAATTTGGAAAATTCTTTTGGTGACTTGAGTGGGCAATTGAGGTCAGATTCTAGTAAATTTGGTATGGGTAAACTCGTAAAGGAATGAGGATGTTAGTTTTGTGATTTTTATCAAATTCTGAGACGTGGACTCAGGGATCGGGGCTCGGGTTTGATCAATTTCGGGAATTGTGCTTAAAATTTATATATTTCGATTGGGTTTTGTTCCGTTAGCATATATTGATGATGTTAATCTGGTTTCGGTTAGATTCGGAGAATTTGGGCGCCAATTCGAAGGGCAAGAGAATCGCGGAGTAGCTTTTGGGCTATTTTGAGGTACGTAACGAATGTAACTCTAAACTTGAGGGTATGAAACCCCGGTATTTAACATTGTTTTGGTAAATGAGGTGACGAGCGTGGGGGCGTGCACCGATAGGGACTGTGACCGGTCCGTCCCGTAGCAACTATTAAGCCGCGTATTCGATTTGAAACCTTGCGATATCCTGTATTTTAGAAATTTATACTTGTTTATGCGTTGTGAGCCATGTTTGGGGCCTTGTGCCGACCTGTTTAGACCCTCAGAGGTACTTTTACACTATTCTCACAGTATCTTGATAGAACAATTGTGAACTCAGTCATGTTTCCTACTTGTTGTTATTCTCACTATTATCGCAATGTTGAAACTCTGAGAGGTATTTTGGGATGAGTCTCGTGAGTTGAGATGATTTGCCTGAGTGGCTTGTGAGAATGACTGAGTAAGGCCTAGCGCCGAGTATGTGAGGATAGTTATGGGAAGGGCTGCACGCCGCAACAATATATATCTGTTATATATCACATATGGATCGGGTTGCACGTGCATCAATATAGATTATATATATATATATGGATCGGGCTGCACGCCGCAGCAATATAGATTATATATGGGTCGAGTTGCATGCCGCATCAATATACATTATATATATATATGGATCAGGTTGCACGCCGCAGCAATATATGTTATATATGGAGCGGGCTGCACGCCCCAGCAATGTACATATTGGATCAGGCTGCACGCCGCAGCAGATATAGCACTTGGGCTGAAGGAGCCCCTCCAGGAGTCTATACACCTCTAATGAGCGCAGTCGACTATTATATGGATCAGGCTACATGCCGCAGCGTATGTTATAAGGATCGGGTTGCACGCCGCAGCAGTACAGTATATATATATGTATTGGGTCGGGCTGCCGCAGCAGCTGTGTGTATTCATGGTACTTGCTGAGTACGAGTGTTTAGTGTGAGCATGAGATACTGATAGAGGAGTCACGAGTGACTGAGATGCTTGTCCGAGAGGCTTTATTGTGAGTGATACTGTGCCCGAGGGGCTTATATTTTATGAAACTATTTTTTTTCACTCTTCTTTACACTGATCCTCTGATGATAATGTTGGACAAATGATTTTATGCAAGAATTTTAAATGAAAACTAGAGTTTTATGAAATATTCGTAATGTAGTTTCCTGACTTGATTTATGCATTTCCATTGTTATTCATTATATGGATTTACATGATTTATAAATGCTCGTCACTACACTCAAGTTTTTAGTTACTTTGATAACTTACTGAGTTGGTGTACTCACTTTACTCCCTGCACCTATGTGTGCAGATCCATGTACCGGACCATCTCACTAGTTGATTTCCGGACGTGCTTGGAGTTGTTTGAGGATCGAGGTAGCTGCTCAACGTTCCCAGCTCACCTCCTTTCTTTTCCTCAGTTCATATTTTTTGTCTTTTGTACTCCAGGCTTTGTAGTAGCAAGTCACCTTGTTGTACATTGTATTTACAATTCTAGATGCTCATGACAGTTGACTCCAAGTTTTAGGAAAGTGTATAAATTGTTCATCTCATTTTGCTATTTTAAAAATTTGCTAATTTGGGAAAATTATGAAATAATATAATAGTCTGAAATGGTTGGCTAGCCTAGTTCCATGATAGGCACCGATACAGTCGGCTTAGGATTTAAGGTCGTGACAGAAACCTATATATAGTATTCATTAGTTATAGCAACCTGTCTAACTAATAAGTAATGAGGTTATTTTACCACTAAAACATAACTAAGTCAAACACAGAAAAAGAGGTGCAAGAAGGAGAAGCAAAATCTTGAATTAATAACTTGCTTACACCCAATATCTTAGAAAGCTTTTCCTAGATTGATAACTCTCAAAATCGATATGAGCATATGCATAATAATAGTCAGATTTGAAAAAGACAAGAATTTCAACGTATCCTACACTTGAAAGAGATCAACGAATATTCTAATTCCCTTCAATTGTAAGCTTTAATACTTTATGCAAGGGCATACTATTCCAATTATATTCGTGAAATATATTTTCCTTCCATTCATTCATAACTCATGTTATTATGTAACAGAATCATCTAAAGCAAATTGTGTAGAAAAGCACGGTCTTGTATGTTAAGCTGAGGTATTTTTCTAGAGTGAAATATAAATACCTTTTCAAGACTCGAAGCATGAGTTGAACTAGAAGAATTTGGTAGATTTTGGTCATTCATACCTCGTGCACTACTTGCATCAACAGGTGAAGAAGAATAGATCTGGTACACCCTTGTATATCAAGAGTATTCAATTGAACAAAAAAAAGTCACATTTCTTCTCGCGTCATTTCCTTCATTTCTTCCTTCAAAGAAGTTATTTCATTTTCATGCTTTTGTTAAAGCTTGTTGATTTCCTCATCTTTTTTCAGAGAGCTTATCGTCAGTGACTTACCATAGCAACTAACTCAACCAAGCTACTCCTTTCCAAACACAGCCCAAAATGCATCATCTGTTATTTCTCCGAAACTTTGACCATTCTAAAGTTTAGACTGTCAAAAAGAAATATTACTGAATATCCCTTCGTGGATATGCTATAGAAAATAAAAAAGGCTAACATTTGAATACAGAAATGCAACATCTATGCCGAATATTGTGTAGAAATACAATAGAAAAATGCAAAAATCCAAAAATGCAATGCAAAAATGTAGAAGCACATAGCATACTCTGCTAGTGTGCTTAATAGAACAAGTAATGTTTCAACTGAACCTTTTGGAATGTAATACATATACTGATTAGAGAAGTGGCAATCAGTCTCCTTTGGTACCAGGTGACAGATTTTCAACCCCTCTGTGATTTGAAATTACCATTACATGCTGGTTACTCAAACAAATAAAATACCAAGGGAACATAATATATATATATATATATTGTGAACAACTAATTTTTGATCACACTCAAATTTTATACTATTTTAGTGTAAATATTATTTTAGAACCTAATCTTAATATTTTAAAAAAAAAATACAAAAGTACTCGCATTCTTAGAGTACAAATTTTATTTCTATTTATATATATAAAAAATTCACAAATATATATATATATATATATATGAAAAAAATCTATTTTTTTCTTAAAAATATTTTTATATTTTTTACTTTGCTAATCCCACTANATATATATATATATATATATATATATATATATATATATATATATATATATTTATATTTTTTACTTTGTTAATCCCACTATTCCCACTTTTCTAGCTTTAACTCCCCACTCTTCCCCCACTCAGAGCACACATCCCACAATTCATATCCCCATTTACCCCACTCATATTACAACTTCCTCAGAACATTATACACACACATCTTTATATATAATAAGGAGGGAGAACGAAACAAAAAAAAAAAAAAGCAACAAGAAAGAACGGACGGAACAGAGAAAGATGGGAAAAAGTAAAAGAAAAAAAAGAAGTCAGAACAAAGAAAGAAAGGACTGACGGGTGAGAACGAAAAAAAAATTTGTCATTCCCAACTCCAAGAGAGACAGTCGACATCGTTCTCATTGAAGAAAAACCAAAACAATCGCCTTCACCTCCATTTTTACCGATGAAAGAAGCTTTGTTTCAGCCGTGTAAAGTCACCGTCGTTTAGTAAGTTTTCTAAGTCGGCTTCCAGTTTTTCGGCATCCGGCGAATGGTCTCCGTTAGAAATTTCGATCGAGGTTCTCTAACTAGATATCTTGTTCAGGAATTTCGTCGCCATTATTTAGGTCTGTTTCTTCTATTGATATTGCTAAGCTCTACCGTCACTTACTGATTTGTGTTAAATTTGTTGAGTTTTGAATCAAATGATAGTGCTACTTTGTTTTGTGTATTGATGTGTAGGGACCATGTGTTTTTGTTTGATTATGTATTTGAAATTTAGTTTAAATCAAATTTACTTTATTTGTTTTAGTTTTGTTAGGGAGCATCTGTTCTTATTTGAAACTTAATTAGTTTTAGAAGTGTTTAAAACCAAAAATAAAGAAATTCAAATGGGTCACATAGGAAAAGACGTATTTTAGCTTTGAAACATAATAAATTTTGGGCCTTAAGAAGTTGGGTTGTAGAAAGTTGGTACATTAACTAATTTACTTCATTCTCCACATCATTTCTCCATATATTTATGAACTTACGACAATCTTAAAGGAGTTGAACAAATTATGAACATTGTAGGATGCTTTAGATACACTTTAAATATTAGCCCATGTGTTCATACCCGAACTTTGGATTGATATGCTTAAATAATAAATGGATTATGTGCGCTTCCCGCGTCTTGATACCTTTCAATGTAAAATAATTATGTTTTAACAATGTGTATATTCCCGTACCTTGGTTTAACATCCAACTTCAAAGAGAATAGCTTTTATGTGTATTGCATCTTGGTGAACGTAATTAATAAAATATAATTAAGCGGTAGTAAATAAGCCATAATCAATGAAATACAAGAATAGCTAAAAATTAATTTAAGCCTTACATTAGTAAATAAAGCGATCGTGCTAGAACCACGGGACTCGAGGGGTGCCTTACACCTTCCCCTCGGTCAACAGAATTTCTTACTCAGTCTTTTGTTTTCGTAGACCATGAATTATGAGTCAAATATTCCTTTTGATACGAGATTTAATAAAAGGTGACTTGGAACACCAAAATTCAATTCCAAGTGTCAACTCTAAATGATAAATAATTCATTTTCAAAACGTCGCTTCAATTGGAAAAACTCTTCTAACTCAACCTTGTAATAAGGTTGTCTGGCAAAAAGATGTGTGACAGCTCTGGCGACTCTGTTGGGGACTATTAATAAGAATTCAAGCTTTGTACATTGATTATTGTTTGGCTTTTATCATGTTTTAGATATTATTGTGTTTGCGAGCCTAATGTTCTATTTGTCGCTTATTTACCGCTTTACTGTTTTTTTTAACTGTGATATAAACTTTATCCTCTCTCGCACCTCTCTGAGTCCTCTGATAAGTAGTTATATTGTGTTTGCCTGCCAGCATCACAAAATTTCTGTCTTGATATAAATCCAGTTAGCCTACCAGTTTCTGGTGAAGGATTTAGTCACACATGTTTAGGCGGGAGAGCCGTTAGCTAGCTAGTGCTGTTCTACTACTGGTGACGCTTAACGCTCCTCGGCTCGGGTTGTTCTCCTGGGTAAGCCAGGTCTAGATATCATCTCCTTTAGGATTTGAAAACTTAGAAGAACAAGTCACAAGCAATGAATATCCCTAGTAAGCTGCGATTTATTTGCATCATGTGCATTGGAATTAGCGGGACTCGGCACAGGGGCCGGGTCCGTCTAGGACAGGTACCAAATTTTTCAGACCAACATGTTCATTTTTTTGTGCTACATGTAACATTATTTTCTAGTCTTTACTCAAATGTTTACCAGCTTTAGGATAGATCGAATAAAAATATGAGAGAGAAAGAGAAAATTTCCTCCAAGTTTTCATAAAATATTTTTTTTAAATAAATTTTTTAAGGGTTTTAGTATGTAAAAGCACAATTTTCAAAATATTTTTTAAAAAAATTTATTTTAATCGAACTACGTGGGTTTGATTCTCACCGAAAATGAGATGCGTAGGCAACCTTCATCAGGTTCAACCCTTTTTTTTTTTTAAAATAAAAATAAAAATAAAAATAAAAATAAAAAAACAAAAAAAGTTGTATATGGACTATTTTTTTTGCTGTCAAACGAAAAAAAAATATAATAATATAGTCAGTTTGTCAGTTTTTATCTTTCGACCAGTTTTGCCCATATGTTCGGTCCTTTTGTCGAAATAACCTTAAAACCTTACTCGAAAATGCAAAATGATCGTTTTAACAAAAGAGACCAGTTTTTATGTTCACTTTTACAAAATAATAGTCATTTTGAGTCTTCTTTTAATTATTTACTACTTTAACCAAAATTTTTTTTAGTCCCATAATTTGGTTTTGTTTTATTTTTATAGAGTCAAAATCCGAGAAATCGGATTTTTTGTGTCGATAATATATTTGATTAAAATTTAACCCCGTGTCTGGATAAACAGGTACATCATGAGTGGAGAAAGAGGTAAATCCGAAAAGAGGCCTAGGTCAGAAGAAATACCGGATTTTCTTATTATTGATCAGATACCACAATTGTTGTGGGATTGGTGGAGAGATTTTAAGGAATATGAGCGAAACCAGATAAAGAAGTACTTGGGACATTTGGTTCACATGATGACGATCAAGCCTAGGAGGGATGTGATCGAAGCTTTGATTCCACACTGGGATCCTGAAAACAATGTGTTCCATTTTACTGACTGCGAAATGACTCCGACCTTGGAGGAAATCTCCCATTACCAGGGGTGAGGCCGCAATCTTCGCCGGAAAAGGCCCATTGTACCAAAAAATGTGAATGAGGGTAAATTTCTGAAGCTCCTGAACATAAACTACGGAGAGTATGAAGGTTTAGGAGGTAAGTGGGTTAACTTGGGACTTATGTTGCATTTGTACGGCCTAGAATGAAATTTCGAAAGGCATGTGGGAATATTAAAATCTAAGGAAGACAAGGAAACATGGAAGATACATAGGAGGTTTGCATTTATGGTTGCTTTTTTGGGGCGTGTAGTTTTTTCGGAAAGGGCAGGACGCATTGACATCCGCTTGGCAGGTGTGGTTGAGGCTCTGACCTCAAAAGGGAATGATTATACTTTGGTCCCTATGATTCTTTCTTCCATTTTTCGTGCTTTAACTAGATGTAAATTGGGCGCACGAAACTTTGATGGCTGTAACATTTTGTTACAGATATGGTTTTAGGAGCATTTTTATCGCCATCCTACTATCACTAATCTTAGTGAGCTCTGGACCAATCGCACTTATGATCACCAGAAAAATATTGACAAATGTGNTTTTTGGAGCATTTTTATCGTCATCCTAGTATCACTAATTTTAGTGAGCTCTGGACCAATCGCACTTATGATCACCAGAAAAATATTGACAAATGTGACTTACCAGAAGGGATCGATACCTGGAAAAAGCTGTTTCTTACTTTGTCCGCCAAACGAATCACTTGGAACTACGATTGGTTTTCCTCTAAAGAGGTCATTTGTGAGTCTGCATATCATTCTTATTTGGTACTTATAGGATTGGATGGTGTTCAGCCTTATGCTCCACTTCGAGTGATGCGCCAGTTTGCACGACTACAAGAGGTGCCGCCAGTACGAGATATGAGCAAGTTCTGTTATGATTTTGGTAAAGATCAACCTCATGACGAAGAAGAAATTATGAAAATCTGGTATGCAAGTAAAGTCTCGGAGTTGAATGAGATGGTAGAAGATCGAGGTCGTGGAGAGGTGACCCCTGAGTATATTACTTGGTTTCATGGTCCTTCATCGTTTAGAGATAGGCCTGAGGGGTCGAACTGGAGGAGAAATGATCAAAGAACTATAGAAAATCTGAAAGAGGAATTGGAGCACGCTCAAATGACCATAGCCAAACAACAAGCCCTGCAAAAAGCCGAAGTCGCTCAGATCCGTTTAAGTATTGAGAAAGATTATCAATCTGCCTTAGAGATCATGGATAAAGATTTAAATCATGCTAAGAATGAGGCAGCACGCTTAGAAGAAGAACTGGCAAACACGTTTGGTTTAGTCAGAAGAGTGGAGGCAAACAAAAATAAGTTGCAAGAAGATTTTAGTATCATCGAAGAGGATGCACACCAACAACAACTAGAGTTTGATCAACAGAAAGAGCAGTTTGAAAGAGAAAGGGCACACTGGATATGCTCAAAGGGTCAGCTTTATGCACAATTAGAAGAAATAAAAAGGCAGAAGAGGGGTTGTCAGCACGCAAATTTTGAGGCAGAGCAGCGTCAGTGGATGATTGAGAGAGGTGTATTAAACCGGCGCATTGAAGAATATGAGGGACGTGAGGCTCAGATGAGGCACGCCCTCAACATTACCCCGATGTGGTTGCAGAATTGTCACATGAATATGGGGCAAGCCAGAGAGCAGGTACTTCGATTGGCAGAGAAAGCGGCATATGTTCATGATGATCATCACCATCTAAGCAATAAAGAAGTTGGTCAACAGGCACGTGCCATCGTCCCACAGTTGCCACTGGTGTTTCAAGATTTGTACGAGACTTTGGGGGGAGAGTGGAGGCCAAGAGATGCAGATAATTGATGATATCAGTTTAAGCAAGAAGATCATTGAAGATTAAATTTTTAGTGCAGTTTATTAGTTCTTAGTTTCATATTTATTTGTCGCACTTTTAATTTTATATTTGGAGTCTTTTAGTTTTATCAAAGTTTGTTTTATTCCAGTCATGTTTTTAGAGTCATCTTGTATATATTTCCTTTTCTCTCATTGTATATATAAAAAAAAATTAAAAATATTTTAGTTTGTTTTATTTTTTACAAAAAAAAAAAACTGTTAAAAAAAATCATCAAAATTGTTATTTCCCTCCTGAACTACGTGATGGTCTGATTCATGCGGCATCATGATATATAGGCAATCCCCATCGGATTAGATCATAGCCATAATTACTCTGGGAAAAAAAAAGCAAAAAAAAAAAATTGATGAGAGAAACTTAAAAAAAAGGCATAAAAAAGAAGAGCATTAAATTCAAAAGGAAAAACAATAAGCCGGGATGAAGCATGAAGCCTTCAAAATCATTTTAGAAATGAAAATGGCATTAGGTGCATGACATACAATGTGTGATTAATATCTACAAAATGCCTAACTCTAACACGTTTGTTGTTTGTCATCAAAGATATAGTTAAACAGAGGTGGTTGGTTTGTGGTTTAAACTGGCGACTCACCCTTACGACACGAAATCAAAAAGAAAAAGTAGCATGGCAATCAATAATGAGAATGAGTCAGATAATGATGGACAATTGGTCGAACAAAGTTGGGGACTGGGTGAAGAAGTAAGAGTGTTGAAGCAACAATTGGCAGAAATGTACCAAGCTTGGGCGAATGGACAGGCACCACCTCCACTACCCATAGGGTCTTCGGATAATTTTTAGAATGTGTCAGTTGCAAATCAAGTACCCATCTCCCTAACAAGTAACCCATTGTACCAACCTAGATTCAGTCCGAGCATTAACCTTCCCACTATCCCCAGTACTTCCATTCCACGTCCTCTAATCGCACCCCTCAGAAATGACCCACATATTGTACCCATTGTCCCTACTTCCACTATTCCTCAACCAACTCTTGCTCAAAAGTCCAACAATGATCCGCAACTGAATGCTCATGATGCTCAACATTACTCTCCAGAACTGACTTTCAAGGTTCAAGATTCATACAAGCATACTCCTCAGAACATGTTCCCAGTTGAGATCGAAAAGCCTGACAAGAATACGGAACAAGAGGAAATGACTAGAAAAATGAAGAGCTTGGAACAAACCATGAGAAACATACAGGGTGTGGGAGGCCACAAGAGTGTGTCATTTAACGATCTATGAATGTTCCCCCATGTTTACCACCCGGTTTCAAGAACCCCATGTTTGACAAGTATGATGGGAATGGTGATCCCATCGCCCATTTGAAGAGGTATTGTAACCAATTAAGGGGAGCAGGAGGCAAAGAAGAATTACTCATGGCTTATTTTGGGGAAAGTTTGACTGGAATTGCTTCAGAATGGTTCATAGATCAAGACATCTCTCACTGGCATGTGTGGAATGACATGGCTCAAGATTTTGTCCAACAGTTTCAGTAAAATATTGATATAGTGTCAGACCATTCCTCTCTCGTCGACATAAAGAAGAAACCAACAGAAATCATTAGAGAATATGCAATCAAGTGGAGAGAGCAGGCTGCTAGGGTCAAAACCCCGATGAAAGAGGCAGAAATGATTGACTATTTTCTCCAAGCTCAGGATCCTGATTACCTCCATTACATGTTGGCCGCCATTGGTAAACCTTTCACTGAGGAGATTAAGATTGGTGAAATAGTTGAGAATGGCATGCAATCGGGCAAAATTGTGAGTCAGGCAGCCCTTAAGGCGACCACGCAAGCAATTCAAAGCGGGTCAGGAAGTTTCGGAAATCGAAAAAAGAAAGAGGAAGGATCCATGATGGCATCTGGGTCCAGAGGAGTTCAAAGAGAGGTAGTTCCTTCTTATGTGCAGTTCCAACAAGGGCAATCCAATTATCCTCAACATTACTATCCATCTCAGGGTCCCTGATACTCAGTTCCCCCACAACAATACACAGTGTATAATGCTCAGGCTTATGTTAGGCCTCCCAATTACCAGCAATGGCGGGCACCGATTCCACAAGACTCCCGTAAACTTCGCCTGAATTTTTAGGCATCATATAATCCTCGTCCCCGACAAGGATATGTGAGAAAGGAGGATCCAAAGAAAGAGTTCACCCCAATTGGAGAATCGTATACAAGCCTATGTCAAAAGTTGATGTAGATGAAGTTCATTGAACCTATCATGCCGCGTTATGTGAATCCAAATTCAAAAGGTTTTGACTCAAATGCAAGATGTGAGTATCACTCTAACACCAAGGGTCATAGTACCGAAAATTGTTGGACATTAAAGAAAGCCGTTGAAAATTTGATTGAAGCAAAGGCAATTGTGGTAACAAACAATGAGGATACTCCTAATATCACAAACAATCCGCTCCCAACTCATGATAATACACATTTTATTGGGATGATTTGTGATTTTCGGGATTATAAGCAGTCTGGAAAGACAGAGATGGTTGCTGGAACCATAGGGCAAGAACCAAAAGTGATAGTAAACCCGCCGCATTTGGCACCGTTGATTGTGAAAGGTGCGAGTTCAAGTTTGAACTTGGCAGGTTTTGGAAAAACGATTCTCTATGCACGAAAAAGGTTGAGGTTCAATTGGGTGGGCCAAAACTTTACATCCCCCGGGGCTTTCAAAAGATCGTTCCGAATAATATTTTCAAAAATATAACAGAGTCATTTGTGATCTGACCTGTTGCACAACTCCCAGTGACAAACACAAAAACTATTCCATGGAATTATAACAAAATTGTCATGACATATAAAGGAAAGAGATAGTTGAATAAGCAGATGAAATGGGGGGCTTGACCCGCTCTGGAAGGTGCTATTCACCAGAGGAATTGAGAAAAGCTAAATCAAGCCAGGTAAAGTCACTTGCTAGTGAAAGAACCTGTTTTAGAAAAAGAAGCGGAGGAATTCCTTAAGAAGATGAAAATGCAAGACTACTCAATTATTGACCAACTAAGGAAAACCCCTACTCAGATTTATTTGTTATCTCTGCTTTTGCACTCAGAAGAACATCGTCGTGTGTTGATCAAAACTCTGAACGAGCCATATGTCTCATAAAAGACAACGGTGAATCAGCTGGAAAAAATGGCTGAAAGATTCTTTGAAGTGAATAAGATTTCTTTCAGCGATGATGATTTGCCTGAGGAAGGGGCTGGACACAATAGAGCTTTGCATCTTATGGTCAAATGTGAAGGGCATTACGTGAGAGGAGTCATGATTGACCGAGGCTCAAGTGTAGATGTATGCCCTCTTTCTACTCTACAAGAGCTGAACATTGACACTAATAGAATGCGAACTAGTAATGTCAGCATCAGAGCTTTTGATGGTTCAAGAAGAGACACTATTGGGGAAATTGAACTCACCATGACAATCGGCCCGGTTGATTTTAGCATTGTCTTTCAATTGTTGGATATGAAAACTTCCTATAATTTTCTTCTAGGAAAACCATATGGCCGGAGCTGTACCATCCACCCTACATCAAATGGTCAAGTTCGAGTATGACAGGCAAGAAATTGTTGTTCATGGGGAGGACGACTCACCCGTCTATAATGACCCATCCATTCCATGTATCGAGGCCAAGGAAGGATGTGAATCCCTTATATATCAAGCATTTGAGGTAATTGAAGTGGACCAAGTGGAAGAAGGAAAACCAATTCAGCATCCCCGTCTGTCAGCCACATCTATGATGATAGCTTCGATGATGTTAAGGAACGGTTATGAACCAGGAAAAGGATTAGGACCCTCTCTGTAGGGAATTGTGAACCCTATTGCTCCATTTTTGAAAAAAGATACCTTTGGTTTGGGTTTTAAACCAACTTCGTCTGACATAGACAAAGCCAAGGCCCGCAAAAAGAATGCTTGGAATTTGTCCAAACCAATTTCTCACATTGCCTACTCTTTTGTCAAGCCGCAATTTGAAGAAGCACAAAATCCTTCTACTCAGGATTACATTGATGAAGTTTACTAGAGTCTCAAGGAGATGTTCTATAAGATCAATATGATTCAAGTTGGTGAGGGCCCTAGCAGTGCAAGTGTTCAGCTGATTGGTCCATATACCTCGCTCAACAACTGGGAAGCAACTCTTCTTCCCATCAGGAAGGAGTCGTGGTAGTCTGTTTTGCTGCTTTTTCTGTATCTAGATTATTTTAAGGGTTGTAATTCAGATATTTTAGTTTAATTGCTTTACTTTGATGTCAATCCTTCTATCCTTTCAAATTCAATGAAATGAAGTTCTAGTTTCATAG
>ML352555.1:0-10101 GCA_005239505.1 Nicotiana paniculata | reverse complement strand
ATTAAATTGGAATTCCGCGAGTCGTGCCTCTATTATCGCCTGCCATGGTCTAGGTCGGACGCCTTGGTATAGAGTCGGTACTGGATAGCATGATATTCTTCCGGGACATCAAATATGACCCAAGAAACCATAATAAATGCTTCAAAATGATCAAGTTACATTTCTGGCATTTTATGGAAATTAAACTGGAATTCCGCCAGTCGTGCATGTAATATCGCCCGCCATGGTCCAGGTCAGACGACTTGGTACGGAGCCGATATCGGATTGCATCATAATTGTCCGGGACATCAAATACCACCCAAGGAACCATAACCAACGCTTCGAAATGATCAAGTTACATTTTTTGTCATTTTATGGCAATTAAACTGGAATTCCGCCAGTCATGCATGTAATATCGCCCGCCATGGTCCAGGCCGGACGCCTTGGTACGGAGCCGGTACCGGATAGCATGATATTTGTCCGGGACATCAAATACGACCCAAGGAACCATAACCAACGCTTCAAAATGATCAAGTCACATTTTTGGCATTTTATGGCAATTAAACTGGAATTCCACTAGTCGTGCATGTAATATTGCCCGCCATGGTCCAGGCCGGACGCCTTGGTATGGAGCCGGTACCGCATCGCATGATATTTCTCCGGGACATCAAATACGACCCAAGGAACCATAACCAACACTTCGAAATGATTAAGTTACATTTTTTGTCATTTTATGGCAATTAAACTGGAATTCCGCCAGTCGTGCTTGTATTATCGCCTGCCATGGTCCAAGCCAGAAGCCTTGGTACGGAACCGGTACCGGATCGCAAGATATTTGTCTGGGAAATTAAATACGACCTCAGGAACCATAACCAATGCTTTGAAATGATCAAGTTATATTTTCTGACATTATATGGCAATTAAGCTGGAATTCCGCCAGTCGTGCATGTATTATCGCCTTCCATGGTCCAGGCTGGACACCTTGGTATGGAGTCGGTACCGGATCTCATGATATTTTTCCGGGACATCAAATATGACCCAAGGAACCATAACCAACGCTTTTAAATGATCAAGTTATATTTTTTGGCATTTTATGACAATTAAACTGGTATTCCGCTAGTCGTGCCTGTATTATTGCTAGGGGTGGGCATATATCGGGTAAAACCAATAACCGGAACCGTTAATTCTTTATTGGGTTATCGGGTTAACGGTTCGGTAACGGGGTAAAAAAAACTTTTTTATTGGGTTATCGGTTCGGGCTCGATTTGCAATTTTATTATTGGGTAAAAACTGATAACCCAATAAGAATGAACTAATTTACCCTTAAGTATATACTAGAGTTTTATTTCCATAATTCCCTCTTCAATAGTTCAGTTGTCCGCTAGTCTCAAACTCTCAATTGTTTCCGCCGTAGCCCGCAAGTACCCTACTCCAGGCTGTAGTCAATAGATGTCCAAATTAGTATAGAATGACTTTGAAGGCAACTGCTTGTTCTTTTCTGTGCTTGGTTATTGAAGTTTATTGTTGCAAGTAATAATACTTTTGTTTCTTGAATTGTGAAGACTGTAAATTTACATTCTAATTTTGTACTCCACAAACTTTCATTGCGCTTGTGGTGTATTTTCTTCTTTTCTTTACTTGTTTATGAATGTTTAGGCCCAAATTACTAGTAAAAAGCAGTGAATGTTACAGGGCCACAATTTGAGGCTCGTTAAACGTGTATAGATGCCTACTATGATGCTTGTTATAAGACCAAGTGACCAACTACGATATTGTATACAACAAACTTCTGGCACTTTGATTTCTTAGTTTTATATATTGCAAATTTTCTTTAGTTTTTTATCTTATCGGGTAAACCGATAACTGAACCCGATGATGATTTATAACCGATTAACCGATAACTGATAACTAATATCTTATCGGTTTGGTTATCAGGTTATGATATTTGTAAACCGATAACCGATAGGCAAAACCGATAATGTTCAAAATCGAACGGAAATGACCGATACCCACCCTTAATTATCGTCATCCATGGTCCAGGCCGGACACCTTGTTATGGAGCCGGTACCAGATCTCATGATATTTTTTCGGGACATCAAATACGACCCAAGGAACCATAACCAACGCTTCGAAATAATCAATTTACACTTTTTGGAATTTTATGGAAATTAAACAGGAATTCCGCCAGTCGTACCTGTATTATCGCCTGCCATGGTCCTGACCGGACGCCTTGGTGCGGAGCCAGTACCGAATCGCATGATATTTGTCCAGGATATCAAATACGACCCAAGGAACCACAACCAACGCTTTGAAATGATCAAGTTACATTTTTTGGCATTTTATGGCAATTAAACTGTAGTTCGCCAATCGTGCCTGTATTATCCCCTGCCATTGTCCAGGCCGGACGTCTTGGTACGGAGCCGGTACCGGATAGCATGATATTTGTCCGGAATATCAAATACGACCTAAGGAACCATAACACACGCTTCGAAATGATCAAGTTACATATTTTGGCATTTTATGGCAATTAAATTGGAATTCTGCCAGTCGTGCCTGTATTAGCGCCTACCATGGTCCAGGCTGGACGCCTTGGTACGGAGCCGGTACCGGATTTCAAGATATTTGCCAGGGACAGCAAATACTACCCAAGGAACCATAACCAACACTTCGAAAAGAGTAAGTTACATTTTTTGGCATTTTATGGCAATTAAACTGGAATTCCGCCAGTCGTGCCTGTATTATTGCCTGTCATGGTCCAGGACGGATGCCTTGGTATGGAGCCGGTACAGGATCATTTTTTTTGTCCGGTACAGAAAATACGACCCAAGGAACCATAACATACGCTTCGAAATGATTAAGTTACATTTTTTGGAATTTTATGGCAATTAAATATGAATTCGGCGAGTCGTGCCTCTATTATCGCTTGCCATGGTCTAGGTCGTGCGCCTTGGTATAGAGCCAGTACTGGATAGCATGATATTCTTTCGGGACATCAAATACGACCCAAGGAACCATAATAAACGCTTCAACTGGAATTCCGCCAGTCGTGCATGTAATATTGCCCGCCATGGTCCAGGCCGGACGACTTGGTACGGAACCGGTATCGGATCGCATGATAATTTTCCGGGACATAAAATATGACCCAAGGAACTATAACCAACGCTTTGAAATGATCAAGTTACATTTTTTTTCATTTTATGGCAATTAAACTGGAATTCCACCTGTCGTGCATGTAATATTGCCCGCCATGGTCCAGGCCAGACGCCTTGGTACGGAGCCGGTACCGGTTCGCATGATATTTTTCTGGGACATCAAATACGACCCAAGGAACCATAACCAATGCTTCAACATGATCAAGTTACATTTTTGGCATTTTATGGCAATTAAACTGGAATTCCGCCAGTCGTGCCTGTATTATCGCCTGCCAAGGTCCAGGCCAGACGCCTTGGTACGGAGCCGGCATTGGATTGCATGATATTTGTCCGGGACATCAAATACGACCTTAGGAACCATAACCAATGCTTCGAAATGATCAAGCTACATTTTTTGGTATTTTATGGCAATAAAACTGGAATTCCGCCAGTCGTGCCTGTATTATCTCCTGCCATGGTTCAGGCCGAACGCCTTGGTACTGAGCCAGTATCCAATCGTATGATATTTCTCCGGGATATCAAATACGACCCAAGGAACCATAACCAACGCTTCAAAATGATCAAGTTATATTTTTGGCATTTTATGGTAATTAAACTGGAATTCCGCCATTCGTACCTGTATTATCGCCTGCCATGGTCCAGGACGAACGCCTTGGTACGGAGCCCGTAACAGTTCGCATGATATTTTTCCGGGATAGCAAATACGACCCAAGGAACCATAACCAAGGCTTCAAAATGATCAAGTTACATTTTTTGGCATTTTAGGGAAATTAAATTGGTATTCTGCCAGTTTTGCTTGTATTATCGCCTGCCATGGTCCAAGTCGGACGCCTTGGTATGGAGCCGGTACCGGATCGCATGATATTTGTCCGAGACATAAAATACGACCTTAGGAACCATAACCAACGCTTCGAAATGATCAAGTTATATTTTTTGGCATTTTATGGCAACTAAACTGGAATTCCGCCAACCATGCATGTATTATCGCCTGCCATGGTCCAGGCCGGACGCATTGGGGAGCGGGTACCGGATTGCATGATATTTTTCCGGGACATCAAATATGACCTAAGGAACCATAACCAGTGCTTCAAAATTATAAAGTTACATTTTCTGGCATTTTATGGCAATTAAACTGGAATTTCGCCAATCGTGCATGTATTATCGCTTGCCATGGTCCAAGCTGGACGCCTTGGTACGTAGCCGGTACCGGATCGCATGATATTTTTCCGTGAGATCAAACATTATCCAAGGAACCATAACCAATGCTTCGAAATGATCAAGTTATATTTTTTTGAATTTTATGGCAATTAAACTGGAATTTCGCCAGTCGTGCCTATATTATCGCCTGCCATGGTCCAGACAGGACGCCTTGGTACGAAGACGGTACTGGATCGCATGATATTTGTCCGGGACAGAAATACGACTCAAGGAACCATAACAGACACTTCAAAATGATCAAGTTATATTTTTTAGCATTTTATGACAATTAAACTGGAATTTCGCCAGTCGTGCCTGTATTATCCCCATCCACGGTCCAGGTCGGACGCCTTGGTATGGAGCGTGTACCGGATCACATGATATTTGTCCGGAAAATAAAATATGACCCAAGAAACCATAAAAACGCTTCGAAATGATCAATTTATATTTTTTGGCATTTTATGGAAATTAAACTGGAATTCCGCTAGTCGTGCCTGTATTATCGCCTGCCATGGTCCAGACCGGTCGCCTTGGTACGGAGCCAGTACCGGATCGCGTGATATTTGTTCGGAACAATAAATACGACCCAAGGAACCATAACCAACGCTTCGAAATGATCAAGTTACATTTATTGGAATTTTATAGAAATTAAATTGGAATTCCTTGAGTCGTGCCTATATTATCGCCTTCCATTGTCCAGGCCAGACGCCTTGGTACGGAGCCGGTACCGGATCGCATGATATTTGTCCGGGACATCAAATACAACCTTAGAAACCATAACCAACGCTTCGAAATGATCAAGTTAAATTTTTCGGTATTTTATGGCAATAAAACTGGAATTCCGCCAGTCGTGCCTGTATTATCGCCTTCCATGGTCCAGGCCGGACGCGTTGGTACTGAGCCGGTACCCGATCGCATGATATTTCTCCGGGACATCAAATACGACACAAGGGACCATAACCAATTCTGCTAGTCGTGAAGTTACATTTCTTGGCCTTTTATGGCAATTAAACTGGAATTCTGCTAGTCGTGCCTGTATTAGCGCCTACCATGGTCCAGGGTGGACGCCTTGGTACGGAGCCGGTACCGGATTTCAAGATATTTGTCAGGGACAGCAAATACTACCCAAGGAACCATAACCAACACTTCGAAATGAGTAATTTACATTTTTTGGCATTTTATGGCAATTAAACTGGAATTCCGCCAGTCGTGCCTGTATTATCGCCTACCATGGTCCAGGCCGGACCCCTTGGTACGGAGCCGGTACCGAATCGCATGATATTTGTCCGACACATCTAATATGAGCTTAGGAACCATAACCAACATTTTGAAAAGATGAAGTTACATTTTTTTGAATTTTATGGCAATTAAACTGGAATTCCTCTAGTCGTGCATGTATTATCGCCTAGCATGCTCCAGGCTGGACTCCTTCCGGTACCGGATCGCATGATATTTTTCCGGGACATCAAATACGACCCAGTGAACCATAACCAACGCTTCGAAATGATCAAGTTACATTTTTTTTATCATTTTATGGCAATTAAACTGGAATTCCGCGAGTCGTATCCCCTGGCATGGTCCAGGCCGGACGCCTTGGTACGGAGCCGGTACCGGATAGCATGATATTTGTCAGGGACATCAAATATGATCCAAGGAACCATAACAAACGCTTCGAAATGATCAAGTTACATTTTTTGGCAATTGATGGCAATTAAACTGGAATTTCGCCAGCCGTGCCTGTATTATCGCCTTCCATGGTCCAGACCGGACGCCTTGGTACGGAGCCAGTACCGGATCTCATGATATTTGTCTGGGACATCAAATACGACCCAAGGAACCACAACCAACACTTCGAAATGTTCAAGTTACATTTTTTGGCATTTTATGGCAATTAAACTGGAATTCTGCCAGTCGTGCCTTTATTATCACCTGCCATGGTCCAGGCCGGACGCCTTGGTACGGAGCCGGTACCGGATAGCATGATATTTTTCCTGGACATCAAATACGACCCAAGGAGCCATAATACATTCTTCGAAATGATGAAGTTACATTTTTTGGCATTTTATGGCAATTAAACTGGAATTCCCCTAGACGTGCATGTATTATCGCCTGCCATGGTCCATGCCGGACGCCTTGGTACGGAGCCGGTACCGGATAGCATGATATTTTTCCTGGACATCAAATACGACCCAAGGAGCCATAATACATTCTTCGAAATGATGAAGTTACATTTTTTGGCATTTTATGGCAATTAAACTGGAATTCCCCTAGACGTGCATGTATTATCGCCTGCCATGGTCCATGCCGGATAACTTCGTATGGAGCCGGTACCGGATCACATTAAATTTCTCCGGGACATCAAATACGACCCAACGAACCATAACCAATGCTTCTAAATGATCAGGTTACATTTCTTGGCCTTTTATGGCAATTAAACTAGAATTCTGCCAATCGTGCCTGTATTATCGCCTGCCATGGTGTAGGCCAGACGCCTTTGTACGGAGCCGGTACTGGATCGCATGATATTTCTACGGGACAGAATATACGACCCAAGGAACCATAACCAACGCTTCGAAATGATCAAGTTACATTTTTTGGCATTTTATGACAACTAAACTTGAATTCTGCCAGTCGTGCCGGTATTATCGCCTGCCATGGTCCAGGCCGGACGCCTTGGTACGGAGACGGTACCGGATCGCATGATATTTTTCCGGGACAGAAAATACGACCCAAGAAACCATAACCAAGTCTTTAAAATGATCAAGTTACAATTTTTGGCGTTTTATGGCAATTAAACTAGAATTCCATTAACCGTACCTGTATTATCGCCTCCCATGGTCCAGGTTGGACGCATTGGTACGGAGCCGGTAACAGATCACATGATATTGTTCCGGGACATCAAATACAACCCAAGGAACCATAACCAATGCTTTGAAATGATCAAGTTACATTTTTTGGCATTTTATGGCAACTAAACTGGAATTCCGCCAGTCGTGCATGTATTATTGCCTGCAATGGTCCAGGATGGACGCCTTGGTACGGAGGTGATACCGGATCGCATGATATTTGTCCGGGACATCAAATATGACCCAAGGAACCATAACCAACGCTTCGAAATGATCAATTTACATTTTTTTGAATTTTATGGCAATTAAACTGGAATTCCGCCAACAGTACTTGTATTATCGCCTGCCATGGTCCAGGTAGGACGCATTGGTACGGAGCCGGTACCGGATTGCATTATATTGTTCTGGGACATAAAATACGACCCAAGGAACCATAATCAACGCTTCGAAATGATCAAGTTACATTTTTTTGTATTTTATGGAAATTAAACTGGAATTTTGCAAGTCGTGCATGTATTATTGCCTACCATGGTTCAGGCTGACGCCTTGGTACGGATCCAATACCAAATTGCATGATATTTGTTCGGGACATTAAATACAACCCAAGGAACCATAACCAATGTTTCGAAATGATCAATTTACATTTTTTGGCATTTTATGGCAATTAAACTGGAATTCCGCCAGCCGTGCCTGTATTATCACCTGCCATGGTCCAGACCGGACGCCTTGGTACGGATCCAGTACCGGATCACATGATATTTGTCCGGGACATCAAATAAGACCCAAGGAACCACAACCAACACTTTGAAATGATCAAGTTACTTTTTTGGCATTTTATGGCAATTAAACTGGAATTCTGCCAGTCGTGTCTTTATTATCGCCTGCCATGGTCCAGGCCGGACGCCTTGGTACGGAGCCGGTACCGGATAGCATGATATTTGACTGGGACATCAAATACGACCCAAGGAGACATAACACATGCTTCGAAATGATGAAGTTACATGTTTTGGCATTTTATGGAAATTAAACTGGAAATCCCCTAGACGTGCATGTATTATCGCCTGCCATGGTCCAGGCCGGACAACTTCGTATGGAGCCAGTACCGGATCGCATGAAATTTCTCCGGGACAGAAAATATGACACAAGGAACCATAATCAACGCTTCGAAATGATCAAGTTACATGTTTTTGTATTTTATGGAAATTAAACTGGAATTTTGCAAGTCGTGCCTGTATTATTGCCTACCATGGTTCAGGCCGACGCCTTGGTACGGATCCAATACCAGATCGCATGATATTTTTCCGGGACATCAAATACGACCGAAGAAACTATAAACAACACTTTGAAATGATCAAGTTACATTTTTAGCATTTTATGGCAATTAAACTATAATTCCGCCAGTCGTGCTTGTATTATCGCCTGCCATGGTCCAGGCCGGACACCTCGGTATGGAGCTGGTACCGAACCGCATGATATTTGTCTGGGACATCAAATACGACCTTAGGAACCATAACCAACGCTTCGAAATGATCAAGTTACATTTTTTGGCAATGAAACTGGAATTTTGCCAGTCGTGCCTGTATTATCGCCTGCCATGGTCTAGGCCGGACGCCTTGGTACGAAGCCGGTACCGGATAGCATGATATTTGTCTGGGACATCAAATACGACCCAAGGAACCGTAACCAACATTTCGAAATGATCAAGTTACATTTTTTGGCATTTTATGGAAATTAAATTGGAATTCCGCCAGTCGTGCCGGTATTATCGCCTGCCATGGTCCAGGCCGGACGCCTTAGTACAGAGCCGGTACCGGATCGCATGATATTTTTTCGGAACATGAAATACAACCCATGTAACCATAACCAACGCTTCGAAATTATCATGTTAAATTTTTTGGCATTTTATAGTAATTAAACCGAAATTCCTCCAGTCCTACCTATATTATAGCCTGCCATTGTCTAGGTTGGACGCCTTGGTATGGAGTCGGTACCAGATCGCATGATATTTGTCCGGGATATTCAATATGACCCAAGGAACCATAAACAACGCTTTAAAATGATCAAGTACATTTTTTGGCATTTTATGGCAATTAAAATGGAATTCCGCCAGTCGTGCCTGTATTATCGCCTGCCATGGTCCATGTCGGACGCCTTGGTACGAAGCTGGTACCGGAATGCATGATATTTCTTCAGGACATCAATATGACCTTAGGAACCATAACCAACACTTCTAAATGATCAAGTTACATTTTTTGGCATTTTATGACAATGAAACTGGAATTCCGCCAGTCGTGCCTGTATTATCGCCTGCCATGGTCCAGGCTGGACGTCTTGGTACGGAGCCGGTATCGGATCGCATGATATTTGTCCGAGACATCAAATACGACCTAAGGAACCATAACCCGTACTTCCAAATAATCAAGTTACATTTTTTGGCATTTTATGGCAATTAAACTATAATTCCGCCAGTCGTGCTTGTATTATCGCCTGCCATGGTCCAAGCCGGACACCTCGGTATGGAGATGGTACCGAACCGCATGATAGTTGTCTGGGACATCAAATACGACCTTAGGAACCATAACCAACGCTTCGAAATGATCAAGTTACATTTTTTGGCAATGAAACTGGAATTTCGCCAATCAGGCCTGTATTATCGCCTGCCATGGTCTAGGCCGGACGCCTTGGTACGAAGCCGGTACCGGATAGCATGATATTTGTCTGGGACATCAAATACGACCCAAGGAACCGTAACCAACATTTCAAAATGATCAAGTTACATTTTTTGGCATTTTATGGAAATTAAATTGGAATTCCGCCAGTCATGCCAGTATTATCGCCTGCCATGGTCCAGGCCGGACGCCTTAGTACAGAGCCAGTACCGGATCGCATGATATTTGTCCCGGACATCAAATACGACCCAAGGAACC
>MDKI01207758.1:0-31182 GCA_005239505.1 Nicotiana paniculata | reverse complement strand
ATACTTCTTACAAGCCACTTTGTCACAACCTAGTTACAAAGACTTTGGCTCATGACTAGCTTTCGTCACACACAAGTTTGGAAGATGAAAGGTTAAAAGGTTCCTAACTAGTTGCTTCTACAAATCTTAGTAGGATACAATGAAAACCAAGATACAAGATTACAACTCAACTAAGGACATTAACATTACTTGATAACCACGTGTGAGGTCTTAGTGGAGTTGTCTTCTTGAAGCCCTTCAATCTTTAATGCTTGAGAGCACTTAATGCTTGAATATTCTTAGTAATTGCTCAAGTGAGTATGCTGTTCTTCTTGCTTCAAGATACTACCAAACCTTGCACATTCCAAGAAGGATGTCCAAAATCTTGAAGGTACACGACTCAACCACTAGGAAGTGACTGCTGCACTATTGCTACACTATAGCGTGAATAGTAGCAGACAATCACCTTTTCTGTCACAACTTTTTACAGCTGTCAAGTTGGCCTGTACTTTATTCTATGAGTCCGCTAAGGGATCAGGTCCCTTAGCTGGTACGTCCTTATTCAGCACTATATGATCCGGAATTCCTGGAGGCATAGATAGCTTGTGATGCTGTATACATTAGGTCCTCAAACTGGCCCTTCACATAAAATTTTGTTAAAACATCAAAACAAAATAGAAATCATCACTATTGCAGTGCTGAGATACTATTTGTCCTTACTGTATCGTGATTTTCGGATTTGGGTTGTGTTCTCGTCCATCCTTCTGTGTCTTATTATGGTGTTCCGTTGTTGTTTGCTGTTTTTCCTCCCTTATTGTAGTTGTTATGTTGTTGGCCATATTGTATAGTCATTAGATAGATTTCATGTTCTGTTATTCCTATACTTATGCTTGTTCAGTTTATTAGACCAGTGAGTGTCTTAACTAGTTCTTGTCAATACTTCACAGAGGTTAGTCTTGATACTTACTGAGCACTGTTGTGGTGTGCTCATACTACACTTCTGCATATTTTTGTGCAGATCTAGGTATTGATCGTTAGTAGCGGTGCAGATCATTGTTGAGGAGACTCAAGGTAAACATGTTGCTGCATTTGCAGGCTTCGAAGTCGCCTTCCTACTTGTATTCAATTGTTCTTACTCATTTTCAAATAGTTGTATTTAGAAGTTGTAGTTAACTCTGTAGAGCTTATGACTTGTATTACCGATTTTGGGAAAATTGTAAATTCTGTAAAGATTTCTATATCGAGACTGTTATATTTCCTTTATTATTGTTGTTATTAAATAAATGTTAGACTTACCTAGTCCTAAAGACTAGGTGCCATCACGATACCCAATAGAGAAAAAATTGGGTCGTGACAGATATTTAGGTAAATATTAGTAAGAATGTTATGACATTTAGTTTACAACATATAGGAAATGTCACTTAAAATTTTCGACAATTAAATTAATGTTACTAAAAAAATACGACATTTACGTATGATCTCCACAAAATGTCGTATTGAAATTTCCGACATTTTGGTAAATGTCACTAAGAAAATTCACAACATATACAAAATGTCGTTTCCACTTTATGTGAATGTAATTACAAAAATTTAGTGACATATCTTTTACAACATAGAAAAATGTCGCATTAAATGTTTGACACTTAAATTAATGTCGGTATTATATTTTTTAGAATGTAAATAATAATGTTCTGCTTAATTTATCATGAACACATTTACCTACACAAATGTCAACTTATATAACAAACATGAAATAAATGTAAAGCAAATATCTTTTAGTATCACTTAAATTTTACTAACGGCTAATGTTAGCTTCATTTGGTATAAATACATGTGTTTAATTTATGAATACATGATAACTTATAGTACTATATACTCCCTTCGTTTTAAAAAGAATGACATATTTTTATATTTAAAAATAATTTAATTTATTTTACCAACTTTACCTCTAATGAGAAGCTTTTATAGTCACACAAGTGTCACGGCCCTACAAAGTTTTTGCCTTAAGTTTTTACGATCACATGTTTCAAAGCCATCTTCTTTTTCTTAAACTTTATGCGAATCAAACTAAATCATCTAAATTAAAATAGAGTGAATAATAATTTTTTTACATCACCAATTAAGATGATTTAAACAATAACTTTCTATAATAAACTTAATTCAGCAAGGTCGAAAATAAAGTAAGACTTACTTTAGCAAGTTAGTATGAACTGGTACTACATAAAATTTAATTGCAATTGTCCGTGTACAACTATGCATCATTATTGTAATGGGATGGATAGGATTATTGTACCCTTAGTCAGATCGGACTCTTTTTTTAATGGACCTTATACGGTGAGAATCCGAATTAATCGGGTACACCGAACACAAGATGAGAAATTAAAAAGAAAAAATATGTATATAAATTATTCTAGAATACTTGTACTAGTAGTTAGGTTGAGACTAGACGATGCTTAAGTGAAAGAGTGTTTTTGTTTTCTCATTTGGAGGAAATGTGAAAAGAGATAGGTATTATGGCGTTTTCATATGAATCCCCCACATGGGCCATATGAGCATTTCACCAGCTAGCATGCAGCTGCAGCATGGCTTCCTCTAGCATATATAGGTGGTCCTCTCTCTATATCACACACACTCTCCGCCTCAACCAACCTCTCTTTCCCGGCTAAGGCCAATGCATTCTCCAATTTTTGCCCGATTTCTCCTCCCATCCCATCCTTAGCCCCCATTCCTTTCCTTTATTTTCCTTTCATCACCTCAGATACTAACAACTTTTCTCAGGAGTGAAATCTTCTCTTTCATTTCGTATTTAGTAAAAGAAAAAAAGAAGCTATCTACTTGGTCCCCCAATCTAGTTATTGAATAGATTATCCCATTCTCTGCACATTGTCAGTCCATCAATATAATTGCATTCACTATTTTCCCACCTTCTTTTACTTTTTTTCCTTCCAGGGTTCTGAAATTATTTTTAGCTCTTTTTATTGAAATTAGGCTTGAATATTTACATGCTAAAAGGAGCTTATGAGAGTGATAATATACATATATATATAATACAGCTAGAAAGAAGAATATTACTACTAGCTAGATGATGAAATTGTTAAGAACTTGTAATCTAGTGGAAGGAGTAGGTAGTCAGATCCCTAGCTAGCAGCCGATAATTAAAGGAGAAGAATTACTTCCCTAGAATAATAATATTGCTAAGAGGAACACGAGATATTTTTCTCAAGTGGTGCGGCACCTTATATATATTTATATACTAGGACCAATGGACTTTTGCTAATTTTGTTTATTTAATTACGTATACCAACCTTATTTGCAAATTAAAGTAGTAGTAGTATGTAGTATTAAAACATCTACTGCAGTGAATAAGTAGAGAAATAATACTATGGTACTCTTGTTGTAATAACACATCCCAACAGCAGCTACTCTCAAATGCCTACTTGCCCTAAGAAAAGAAAAAAAGGAGTACTTATATATAAGAGAAAGGCTAGTTGCATAAATTAACAAGAGATTAGAAACCCGTGCTTTAAGAAACAGCTGGCTGGCCCTCTTGTCTCGTGGGCCTTGGGAAGAAATGAAAATAACTACTCCACCAGTAGTGTCAACTGTTAGGTAGTGAAGATCCATATAAATCATGAAAATTAATATGAAATTGTATTTTAATTTTGATACTACCATGAGGGGCGTATCCAGTGTGACTTTCGATTGTGTACTATATTTTTGCCCAAAAAATCATTAAATACGTAGAAATAATAAACTTTAAAAACAATAGCCCAGCAGGTTAAGAGCAGGACCGCACCCAAGAGATATGATGTAGATAGTCTAACCTAGCTAATGCAAACATTAGTGGGTGTTTACACTATTTGAACTTATAAGCCACGTGGAGATATTTTTAGTGTTCCAAAGCTCCCCTTAAAATAATAAATTTTAGACTCACTAAATTAAATGAAGAATTACGAATTTAAACCTAGAAAGTTCAAATCTTGGATACACCTTTGACTACCACCCGGCTGATGACGAGGACGAGCTCGCAGGAAGCAATACGATAATTTGTGGGTTCGTGATCTCAGTGTGAACGAACTAGGAAAGAAAGAATAATTATAATGAAAATTGCCTAACTTGATAAGATTCGAGGAAGCAGCCGCTAAGAATTAAGATCAGCACATATAATCCTACAACCTAAAATAATTATCCTCCTAATTCGGTCTTTCTCTCTCTAATGAGTAATACTAATAATCTACCGACCTTCTCTTTGTATGTTGTAATTAGGGCTGATGGAGAGCTAGAATAACTTGGATATCCCTCTTAATTTCTTTCTTTCTTCTTTTGTTTCACTGTATATTTCTCAAACTGTACCTTATCATCAACTTTCCTGCTAAAAGAGATAGAGCTATTTCAGTTTTAACCCTAGAACCATTTAACCACTAGCTCATCCTCTCTTTATCACTCCGGGAGTCAGAAAAGTTGTACATATATATCAGTAGTCATTATTAGAGCAACTCTTTTTCTCTACTGTTTTATTTATCTTTTCGTTTTAGCTAGTTTCCCATCTTCAACTTCACATCTTCTTTAGATCTGTACTGGATGGTGTGTGCCGCAGATGATGAATTTTTTTACTAGTAGACGGGGGATCCACCAACAAACAGCTGGCTCTTCAAGAGGTATGTGCCCTTTTTCTCAATCTTCCTCCTCATCTTCAACATCCTCTTCTTATCACAACCAGCAACAACAGCAACGAGAAAGTACGGAGCTTATGTTGATGGATTCTTCCCCTACGGCTACCAGAAATCATGGCGACGGCGATGAGGTTGCTGCAGGAGAAGCTCATCACCTGATTGAGAGGGAACATATGTTCGATAAGGTAGTAACACCGAGTGACGTGGGCAAGCTCAATCGTTTAGTCATTCCAAAACAGCATGCCGAGAAGTATTTCCCACTGGATTCCTCTAGCAACGACAAGGGGGGACTTCTCTTGAATTTCGAAGACAGAAATGGGAAGCCATGGAGATTCAGGTATTCCTACTGGAATAGCAGCCAAAGCTATGTCATGACTAAAGGTTGGAGCCGCTTTGTCAAGGAGAAGAAGCTCGACGCTGGGGATATTGTCTCATTTCAGCGCGGAGCTGGGGAATTGGTCAAGCATCGTCTCTTCATCGACTGGCGCCGCCGTCCTGATGCCCCGGACATGAATCCCTTTATGGTGCCGCACCACTTCTCTAATTGGAATCATGGGCGCCTCTTCTTACAAAGGGGTCCACCGTTTACACAACAACATCCACATTCACAATATTCCCATAATTTGCTGCTTGAAGCAGGCAGCAATATTGCTCAACAACAACAGTCTCATCATCATCCGCATAGCTATATCTATGGAATTGGTAATACTAGCCCAGCTTACTACAGCACTTGTTTCAACAATAGTAACATTAGCACTAATGCCACAGTGGTAAATGCAAACCCTTGTGCGAGCGGGCCAGGAAATTATGTCAGATCGGGAGCCACTGCTTCCCAATTAATATCACAACATGAGCTTGAAATAATGCAAATGCAAAGAGGTTGTAATAGTGTTGGTGGAAGTAGTGGGGGTGAGCCAATGGTGTTCAACTCGGTGCCGGTGGTTCAAGGTAAGGTGGCAGCAAAGCGACTCAGGCTATTCGGAGTGAACATGGACTGCCCCATGGATCACTCTGACATGTTTTCATCCTCTACTATCCCAACAACTTATTCTCACGCTCCCCATTTTTCTTCTTCATTATCAACGTCTTCAACCCCTTTGCTCCAATTAAGGAATTCTAACAGCCCACTCCAAGTAGTACTCTCTGATGAAGAATCGTCAGACAAAGGCAAGGCATCCATGTCCTTGGATTTGGATATTTGATCCATCAGCATTTCAAGCTACCATACCAAAGCCCAGTCAAATTACAAGTAAGATACAATAAAAGACATAGAGAATTGAAGAGAATCTGCTAGGTGTTCCTGATCGGTGCATCACCTGTTGTCATAATATTGGCAAAGGAGGACCAAAAAAGCACATTGGACGTTCCTTCATTTTGACACAGTGTCATACCAAAGCTCATTCAATGTTAATGGGAAGTCTTTGAGATAGAAAGATTACTAATTTCAGGTCCAATTTGTGTATATTTCTAGTTAATCGAGATGATGAAATACTTTGCCCAATATTATAGCTAGATCCTAAGAATGCTGGTTATTTTATGTTTGATTTTCCAAGCGCAGGGCAGGGTTCGGTCACCAAACTGTAGTCATGCCACAGTTTTCGTTGAGTTACTTGATCGATCAATGAAGGAGGAAAAAGAAAAGGAGCCTTGTTTTATGTATATGTGCGCTTTTTTTCACTTGACCAACTTCTTCTGTTTCATCTTCTTGGTTGAAACTTGATATCTAACGTGGTCTTTCATGACTTGTTTTCACCAGTATTTGTAAGTAATAACGTGCAATTTCAGGCTGATGAACGATGATGGTGATGGAAGGAATTGAAAAAAGTTGAGGTTAATTTCTTCCTTGTGACATATGAATTAATTTTGGATTCTATTGCCATTGGAAGTTATGTTATTGTCGCTGCTTCGTTGTTCGTGTGTAACTGCGCTCAATGTCATTGTTCCATACTTTCAGTAGCTTCTTCCTGTCAGCAGTCAGCAGCTACCCTTTCTCTTCTCAAGTTGCTGTCTGACTTTCGATGATTCATTACTCTGCCAAAAAGCATATATGCCTCAGCACTTTGTTAGAGGGAGATAAAAAGAGTTTCCATGCATTTATATGACTGAAAATGATGCTAACTCTAAATAAAAAGTAAGCATCCAGTTCATATTTTATCACTCTTGTGATTATATGAAATGATACACAGAAGTGATATTCAACTTATGGGAGAGCTTTATTTTGTCAAAGAGTATTGAAGCACACCCATCTCACTCATATTCAACTGACGATCCTAAGGAAAATGAATAGGCTAGAGTAGATACTAGTTTGTGTCCTTATCTAACTATACACCCCTATCCCTTATCTTGAACCCCAATTGTGTGTGTGTATATATACACACACATATTCACCCGTGTACACATAATATGTGGTTTACGTGGTATTAGAGCCATGTCGGATTCTTCTCCGCCTTCATTTCCGTAGTCACAATTGAATCCTCTCCCTTCTTCCTCACCCACAACACTCAATAATGCTCACTACTTCATCTAGTTTTTTTATCCATCCACCCAGGCTTCCACCTTCTCTGGTAATGGAGGATTTGACATTGATCCCTACCTACTGAAGAGGAGGACATAGAACCAATACCTCCCATAAGAGAGACATTGTCAAAATGCTACTGTTTTATTGGTCTCATGCCAAAGCTACAATGTGCAAGCACATGATTCAAAAGAAGTGAAGAACTACTAAGGATAGGGACTAGTTAGAACACCAATAGCTCTTCAATTAGGGGACAATGGAGGTTCAATAAATCATCCTGAATGCTTTCTTGCCCTTATTCTAAAGGCTGGGATTTGCATCCTATTCATTCTAAGAGCTCCTCTCACTTCATTAGGAAGGTACATCTATAACCGCCCAATTCGCTGGTGATATTGTCCGCTCTTGACCTAGGCCCTCACGGCTTTAAAACGTGTCACCAGGGTCTAAGGTTTGTTAACTTATATACCCAATATCCCTCTTGTGTTTTAACGATGTGGGACTCTGTATAAAGTCTCGGGTGTTACATCATCACTCTCCGTCAAGAAGCTCTCTTTTCTGTGAGGGAAGTTGCGAGTTTAGATAATAAATCGCTACTCCATTCCCTTGCACTGCTAGATACTATTCTATTGGACTTTGTGTTGTATTTGAGCGATGTCATCATCTTGCAACTTTCATGGGATCTTGTGAATTCGGAGGATCATATTGACTACTATGATTGAGTTTAGTTCCAAGTTGAGATTGTCAATTCTGATCATAGCATCAAAGGATCCTTGTAGGGCAGCTTGGACTTCAGAGCAATTGTTAGTCAAGAGTTGGAATGGGTTGGCAAAAGCCATGACCATGTGCCCAATTCTATTTCTAACAACAACACCAGCGTCTGTTCTACCTTGGTTATCCATGAAGCTTCCATATGTGTTGAGTTTCCATGATTTTTCTTCTGGTTTTTCCCATTTGACCATGACACTTCTCAGTTTAGTCTTTTACTTGACAGACACTATATTCCAGGTTCACTCCAATCCATATTGTTATACTTATCTCCCATAGAGATTTTAACCTGAAATAATTTTGTTGATAGGTTCTAAAAATAGAAATTAAGTTCTTAATTACCATATTTATGTACTTGGCACATCTGGCTTTCCATAATTCTCAATACTTTAGATGGGTAATTTGAAGGAGGACTTGTAAATTGGCTTGTCTATTCCACCAAACCCAGTGTGATCTCCCAGATGGGGTCTAGGAAGGGTAATGTGTGCACAGCTTTATCCCTACCTTGTGAAGATAGAAAGATTATTTTAGACTGATTATTGGCTCAGCAAAAGCATAGTTACAACAATATTGAAAAGAAATACGGTAGTGAAGAAACCATGGAAAGAAGCAGTAAAAAGAAGCAGTACCAACAACAACAAAATAATAAGAACACTGACGCAAAAGAAACAATCGATAGTAACAAAGATCTAAGTATAAGAAAATAAGAGAATACTATTGATACTAATGTACGAAAAGAATAAATGTGTGACTATCTACTAGCCTTCTACCCTAGTTCTCGATCCTCACATCTTCCTATCAATGACCACATCCTCGGTAAGCTGCAGATGTACCATGTCCTGCCTTACTCTCCCCAATACTTTTTTGGACTTGAGATATTATATGCACGATCATATTATTATTCTTCCCGCTAAAGAGAAAAGCTCCTTGCCAACGCCCGCACTTTTGTTGCAAGGTCTATGAAATGGTATACCTTCTTTTTTTCCAATATAGATAGGGCATCCTAAGCATGTGAAAGGAAACTAGACTTACCTAAACCTAGTCCATCTTCTAATTTTTTTGTTAGTTCTCTTATCTCTGAAGTTTCTAGCGAGGAAAACGCTTTTGTCCTTGTTGATTTCTTGCCGCAAAATATTTATTTTGGCGTACTACCACCTTTCCTTTGTGGATAAAATGTCCATAGTTATGTTGATGAAAGCCTTTCATGTCCACCATCTCAAATTTCAATTGAAGGTACAAATGTCAACCAACAAAATGCAGACTACATTCAATATATACAACCTGATCAAAGGATCTTGAGTGTTCTAATCTCATCTCTTTCTGAAGAAACATTGTCAATAGCCATTGCCTAATTAAACACATCGAAAGGAGTTTGGGATGCCCTTGAAGCGAAACAATGATTCTCAATCTTAACATGCAATTCCAAAACTTGAAGCGAAAAGATCTTACTATTACTCAATACTTACATAAGGCTAACACCTATTACACATTTCAACAGCTGCCTAGAGGTTCCAAAGGGCCTTACCAACTTGATCGGTGGCAGTTGCCAAGCTTTAGGAGAAGATATGATAAGGCAAATTTTTTGTAAGCTAGAATGTATACTAGGAGGCGAAGTTAGAATATGCTTTATGTAGCCTTGGGCCTAGGGGTCAGGTCCAGTCCACTCCTCTTTTGTAACATCTTTAATTTGTTATACTATAAGATGTCCAACCAACTAGCTTAGAGTGGATTAATTTGGGGAGGGGGGAGGAGGGTTATTGTATTTTCGAGTCATATCAGGTAAAGTAGAGCATAGATTTCAAGTGATTTTGTTGTTTAATGTAAATTCAAGTGAAGCACATTGGGGGCAAAGTTGAATAATCTCTCTCTCTCATAATATTATGGGGGTTGGTTCGGTGTGGCTCAATTAGGGTGCGGAAGCAGGTTTGCTATATAGGTGTCATGGATATATCTGACAGTGGGAGCTAACCTCCTACTACTTCACTTATCACGAATCAAGTGTCAACATAATTAAAGTCCACCCTATAGTCTAGTAAGTCTTTACAGTTCACATATTTGAGTAGCTAGCTAGTACATAGATTCCAGGTTTAAAGGTATTCCTACACTAGATAATAATTTGAAGCAAAGCTAGCTAACAAGAATTCCATTAATTAATCTAGTGTAAAAAGTCCATAGAGATTGATGAAACACATGACATGGCTATATAAAGTGATGGGAGTCAAAAAGCGTATGGACAGTGAGTCTGGTGTGTTGGCTGGGTTGTGGGCAGACAAACATAACAAAACCTTTTGAGTGCCATCTGCTGAGCTTTTCACGTTTTAGTTAGCGAAACTGCAGGCTGCCATCTCTTCGTTTCATAGTACATTCTCTCTGCTAATTTCTACCTACCTATATACGTACATATATACATCACAACCTTAGTACGCAGTATCTTATCGAGCGCATGCAGCTCGATTGGCAACACCCTTAAATACCATCTGAGTCGGATTATAATTCTTTAACTTTTCTGATAGTGATCGATCATCCATATGCTTGTCTTCACGCATACAACCTTTTCATGTGTAGATCATTGCAATTGAATGCTACTATAATTTAATATGTTGTTATGTGATTATTACCCTCCCCTGACCTTCATTTGTTGGGTTTGTTGTTGTAGTAGTAGTAGTTGTTGTTGTTGTTCCGTGATTAAGAATTGTATGGCTTAGAATTTCACATTGAATGATCTGTACATTTTTTTTTCTTTTCAACCTTATACAAACTTTAATGTATTTACAATACGTACTAATATTTTATATTTTTTAAATGTTAAATCTTACTTTTTTAAAATTAAAAATCCATGAGGATCGGTGCCGTGCCTTGAGATTGTGGTGAATAAATAATAGGAAACGGTCAATAGGTCGAATGAAGGAAAACTTGAGCCAAATCTAATAGGTTAGGCACATTTTGGACCTTTTTTCCAATAAATAATACTAGATAAAAGGTCGACCACTCTGCGTTTTATATATACTTCACTGATTTTACCAGAATTGATTAGTACATATAAAATTCTTTACACGATTAATATTTTATAAGTTAAATCCATCTCCAAAATGTGCAAATTTTTATTCAAAGTAAAAGAAAGTGTTCATTTGAGATTTTTTAAAAATACCAGCCTCTATTATTTACGTATAAAAAGAGTATAGCAAAGGAAAGAGGCCACGTTCTAATTTCTAAAGATGGAGCAGCACATGGAAAAGTGGGAATGAAATATACGATAGACACCACATTCTAATTTCTAGGGGTTAGCTAGGGAGCTCATGTTCATTTAAGTCCTACTCCTACTTTAGTCATACATTTATGTAAAATAGTTATATACTTAAAAATACCAGGGTGTCGGGGTGGGGGTGGGCGGCGTAACTATATGTGTGGATTGAGGAATGTAAAATAGTTATATAATTTTTGTGAGTACCCCGGGGAGGGGAGGGGTAACTATATGTGTGGATTGAGGAATGTAAAATAGTTACATACTCCCTTTCTCCTGCTTTTTTGTAGCACATTTTTCTTTTTAATTTGTCGCAAAAAGAAAAAAAAACTTTTTTCGAGAGATAACTTAATTTAAAACTGCTCATTTTGCAGATAATTAATAATCATACCAAAGTTTATGAGTTGTTTTAGACTACCATTTTCAAAAATCTTGCCTCTTTTGCTCTTAAAACTCATATGCAATCAAACAGGTTACATGAATTGGGATGGTACATTCTTTAAAGGGGCTACACTTATACAAAGCTAGCTTGTTATAATATGAAACATAATATGTTTAGCCTGGGAAGGCAGTAAAGAATGAGAGATATTTTCTCTTTCAAAACTCAATTAATACCAAACTCTCTCTCATGCAGTGGTAAACTCAGAATTTTACACAAGCGAGTTCAAAAGAAAAACAACAATATGCATTAGTATAAACGGTGTTGGGTATGACAAGCATATAAATAAGGTTTGATCACTTTTTCTTCTCAAAAGAAAAAATCAAAAAGTCATTTTAAAGTCGCGCCCTATAGTTTTAACAAAGTTAAAATATTTTTAAAAAGATAAAAAAAGTTATATGTTTCTATTTTTAGCAATTTATTTATTTATTTTAATAAATTTTACTTCAAGAAATTCAGTTTAATAAAAGTACAAGCTCTATGATATTCATATAAAATCTAGATTTTTTCTTGTTATTATGTTAGAAGTTGTTAATTCTAAACAAAAGAGAATAATTTTTTTTATAAAGACTAAAATAATTTCAATAATTTGTGAAAAAAATTTATATATATACCAAATCCGAAAATTTAGTATAACAGATAGACATTTCAACATAGACTAAAATTAAAATAAAACTAAAACTAACAAAGACATAATTTGAATAAATATCATTAAAATTTTAATCAAATTCATGTTGTAGATAGGTTTAATTTTTTAAAGCAAATTAAACTATAGAATAAATATTATTGATTTCAAGCAAAGAAAATAAAGTAAAATAGTAAAAAGAAGAGGACATGAGAGTAATAAATTCAGAAGGGACAAAGAGTCTTTGCCTTAGGGGAGTAGGTAAAACTCCTTCCGCTAAAAATATGTTGGACCAAGCACCGAATGGATTCGAAACTTAGTACCATCCATACATTTTGAACCTGCTAGACGGACTCGCAATTGTATTAAGTGGGTTCTAAGTTATTGTTTATATGAGAATATATTTATTATAAATATATACAATATTATTTTTCAACAAAGCGAATTCCGTAGGTCGGGCAGCGTTGCTGTATGAGGATCGTGGCAGTTTAATTTTCAAAAAGGCGACCAGTACTGTAAATCTTTACCCCATCCCAATCCGACTATATATTACTCCTAGTATCCGATAAAGAACAATGGGGTTCGTTAGGACATAGGAATAGGGTGGGTCCCGCTTTTCTAAAACAGAAAGAAGAAATTAAATAAAATTTCAAGTCATTAATGTAAATCGCAAGTGAGAGCTGGTGCGGCCCTAGACTAGGTTGCAAAATGGAACTGAAAATAGGAGATAGAGGCAAGGCCCGCTGGTCATCTACAGATCATATATATGAAAATTTGAACTTATACGTGATCTGTTAATATTAAAGTGAGAGTATTAAATGATTAATGAATTAATGTACTCTTATATATATGTATGTAATCGGTAGTGGCTGGACAGAGAGGAATTGAAGATGACAGAACGTGAGTTGTAAGAAAAAGGAGGTTTGGCCCTAACAGTGACAAATGAGAAGAATTGCCATGCACCAGATCCCAGAAAACAACCAAACTCAGTGCAAATTAATTACAACGTACTATATCTTTGTGCAGTGCGGGTAGGGAGGGGAGTCTGTCGTTACCTGATAGTAACACTTCGAGGCTCTTTTGCATAACAGCCGTAAAGATAGAGACGAACGCTAGCTATTATATGGAGTATATGTGGTCCAAAGTTGGTGGGCCTGGCTAGCTAGCTAGGAAAATCAGAAATAGCCAGATTTCAGTATAATATGCTGGAGTTGGAACTTCTTACAATATAATATGCGGGAAGCTAGCTATACGCATGAGCTACAAAATCATGCATACTATATTGTAATTTCCGTGTTTCAGTTAAATAGTGATTATTTTTCAATGATTTTTTCTAAACTCTAACTGTTTTTCAATGGCGTTGCTCAGTTTGAATAGTTTCGTCCTCTCTGAACTTGCTAGCTAGTTTGGTATGGGAATTTTGCACAAATATTGAAAGCACCTTTGCACTGGATCCCAAGTTGTTTGATCTTGTCGTCTCGTTCACATAACACGCTACGCTTGGAGTACCTTTTTTTTCCCTCTTATAATTAATGGCAAAGTACCTTGATCTCTTGTGCCAGGCCAGCTCAGTTATCAGCAGCACTGATCCACCCCTTATGCTAGCTCCCCCTTTATACACAACTTTTTCAAAACTGTATAGTTTCAAAACCCCTTATTGAAGTACAGCCTCCCTTTTGTTGTAATTCTCAGTTCTCATCAATAAAGGGAATTGCTACCATACGATAGAACAATTAAATAAAAAGTCATTCAACGTGAATGTCGTAGCAAAAGCGAAGTTTTTTTCAAACACTATAGTAATACTCCGAAGAAAATGTTACAAATCGGATTTCGATCTATAACGTGACGAAAAAAATCATAAATTTTACTTAGTGGCGCTTGTGTCAGCCATAGAAATGGTCTTGTGGCGAGTGTTGGACTTAGCGGCGATTAGCTTGTAGAGCTAGGCATATATCGGGTATAACCGACAGTTCGAACGGATAAAATGTTATTGGGTTATCGATATCGAGTTATAGGTTCAATAGTTCGGTAATAGTTTACTGTTATTTGACTATTGGGTTATCAGTTCGGGTCTCGGTTTACCCAATTTTCTTTAGCGGTTTAATCGATAGTGAAATAAGCTTTATCAAAATTATAATTTTACCCACTAAGTATATAATACCACCTTATATTGAATAAAACAAAGATACAAGGAAATAATTTTAGGATAAAAGGAAGACTTCTCTGTATTGAGCGAAATAACAGAACTTATATTTTATTAAAGAAGAAGAACACTCAATAAACTAGAGGGAAGCAAAAAAAGGGTACGGTGAAAGATATTGGACTGGTGCCTTTTATAGGCATACACTGTAACAACTTTTCCACATCTTGCTGCAAAAGTCCACAACAGTCACTAGAAAATAAGGAAAACACTAAAGACTCGGTAAAACAAAACTACCAATATCTATCCTACTAAACTAGTAAGTCAAAGTAAATACTAATGGATAAAAGCTGGTGTTGCTATTTTAACACTCCCCCGCAACGTCAGCTTCCATTTTTCTTTTTTATCATTCCTAGTTGCAAACGAAACCTTCCAAACTTGTTGATACTCAAGCCTTTAGTGAACACATCTGCAACTTGATTCTCTGTATCAATGTACTTCAAACTGATTTCCTCTTGCAAGACTTTTTCTCTGATAAAGTGATAGTGCACCTCTACATGTTTAGTCCTAGCATGGAAAATTGGATTCTCTGCAAGATGTATTGCTGACTGGTTGTCAAAATACAATTGAATTGCATAATCTGTTGGTTGATTCAAGTCAGTCAACAACTGCATAAGCCAAGCGCTCTCTTGAGCTGCCATTGCCGCGACTCGGTACTCTGCTTCTGTTGTTGATAAAGACACAGTTGGCTGCCTTTTGCTACGCCAAGAAATTGCTTCTGATGCAAGCATAAACACATATCCAGTAGTTGAGCGTCGAGTATCTGATCTCCTGCATAGTCAGCGTCGCAATAACCAACTAGATTACAATCTTCACCTTTCTTATACAGAATGCCATAGCCAAGTGTATTCTTCACATATCTCAAAATTCGACGAACTGCGTCAAGATGAGACTTCTTTGGATTTTGCATGTATCGACTCATCACACCAACTTTTGTTGCATCTTCCAAATCTTTTCCTTCATGTGCACACATTTTGACATTTGGTTCTATCAGCGTCAAAATTTTCTTACATTCAAGCATGCCAAATTTATGCAACAATTCTCTGGAATATTTCTGCTGATGGAGAAGTATTCCTTCTTGATTTCGATCAACCTCTAGACCAAGAAAATGCTTGAGTTGCCCAAGTTTTTTCATCTGAAAACGAACTGAAAGATTCTCCTTTGTTCTTAGGATTTCTTGAAAATCTCCTGTTATGATTAGACCATCCACATAAACTAGCACTATAGCTAGTTTTCCTCCATTAGCCTTGATAAACAAACTAGAGTCTGCAGGTGTTACCAAATAACCACTGTGAGTCAAGAACTCAGCAATCTTACCGTACCAGGCTCGTGGAGCTTGTTTTAATCCATACAAAGCCTTCCGTAATTTGAAAACATAGTCAGTATGATCTTCATTATGTAAACCCATAGGTTGAACTATGTAGATCTCTCGATCTAGCTCTCCATGTAAAAAAGCATTTTTAACGTCCATCTGCCATAAGTTCCAGTCTTTGTTAGCTGCAAGTGCAAGTAAGACCCGGACACTTGTGAGCTTTGCTACCGGACTAAACGTTTCATCATAGTCTAGTCCATATTGTTGAGAAAATCCTCGAGCTACCAGACGAGCCTTGTGTCTTTCTATGGATCCATCTGCTCGACGCTTTATCTTATAAACCCATTTGCAAGAAATGGGTTTCGCATCTCTTGGCTTTCGCACGAGCTCCCAAGTATGGTTTCGTTCTAATGTAGTAATTTCCTCTTCCATAGCTTTAGTCCACTTCAGATTTTGAAATGCTTCTTCAAATGTCTCAGGTTCTTTTGCATCTGCTCCTTCTACTATGGCAGCATTTGCATATTTGGGATTTGGCTTTTTTGTCCTTGTTGATCTTATGAGTTGAGTTGGTACAACTACTTCAATGGACTCGCCTTTATCACTTGGTCGTTGGTACACACCAGTTCGCCAAGGACTTTGAGAAATACATTCTTCGTTACCATCAACATCTTCATCTTCATTGCCACCATCATTCTCGTCTTTTGCATCATAGGAACTTAATTGAATTTCAGCAGATTTCAGCTTATCTTTGAAATCATCAGAATCTGGTAATATTTTCCTTTTTGAGGACCACCAAGAAGATGCTTCATCGGACACCACAATTCGGCTCGTGTAACACTTTCCTGTTGTAGGGTCACAACACTTCCACCCTTTCCTTTGTCCATCATATCCCACAAATATGCACCTAATAGCTTTTTTATCAATCTTGCTACGTAAATGATCAGGAACGAATACATAACAAACACATCCAAAAACTCGAAAATAGGTAACTGAAGGTTTTGTATTCCACAACTTCTCAAAAGGTGAAAGAAAGCATAACCTTTGTTGAGGAAGTCTGTTAATCACAAAGGATGTTGTCTTCATTGCTTCTGCCCAAAATTGTCCTGGGACATTTCTTACATGAAGCATACTCCGATAGATTTCTGCTATATGGCTGCTCTTCCTTTCCGCTACACCATTTTGTTGCAGCGTGTTTGCACACGTGAATTGATGACGTATTCGATATTCCCGAAGGAAGTCAGAAAATTCATTTGAGGTATATTCCCCACCATTGTCAGTCCACAGGCAAAGAATTTTCTTATCAATTTCTTCAGCATCCTTTTTGAACTCTTTGAATTTTGAAGATGTATCAGATTTTTCCTTTAAGAAGTAAATCCACACATACCTAGAAAAATCATCAATTAAGGTGACCATATATTTCATCCCACCAACAGGTGCTTGCTTGACAGGTCCGAACACATCAGAGTGAACTAATTATAATGGTTCTTTTGCTTTATATTTTGACTCCTCATACGGCAATTGATGCGCTTTACCATACTGACAGCCCGCACATATTGCATATGCTCTTATTTCAAGTTTGGGAAGACCCTTCAACATTGAATTTTCCATCATGACACTTAGATTAGAGTAGCTAACGTGACTCAGTCTCATATGCCATAAGTCTGCAGTCTCGTTCTTCTTCGTCTTGTCTACATACGTGGTTTCTGCCGACATCACATAGACGAAATTCAATCTCTTTCCCTTTAACACTGGCTCTTTTGTAATCTCCAGGTCATGAAATATCATTACATCTTGCGGACCAAACAGAACAAAAAGGCCCGATAATGTTAATTGTTCTACCGAAAGAAGATTTTTCCTCATACCTGGGACGTGATAAACATTTTGAAGCAACATAAGGTCAGGACTATTCTTTGGAGACACTACAGTCTTACCGACGTGAGCTATCGGTAATTTTGTGTCGTCGGATGTCACCACCTCACGATCCCCCTTGTACTCGGACAAATTTTGCAGCTTCTCTTTATCACCAGTCATATGATTTGAGCATCCTGAGTCAACGATCCAGTCGTTCTCATAATCAATATGTCTTGAGGTTGTTGCTGTGAGAGCTAACACCTCTTGTTCTTCAGCATCCCAGTTATTTGTTACTGTTAGAGCTAACTCTTCTTCTTCTGCAGCAAAGCAAGCTTCTGCATCCCAGTCATCTTCACTTCTTTCCTTTGTATTGGAAGTAGCAGCATTACTCTCCACAAAACTTTTCTTAGACCAACAGACATTAGCTTTATGGCCCTTCTTACCACAGTTGTTGCATTTCCCTTTAAACCTTTTGTTGTTGCCATGATTCTTTGGAGTTCCCCCTAGACGATAACTTCCTTCTCCTTGATGAGCTTTTGTCTTGTCGTCATTTCTTTTGGATCCATAAACATTGTGCTGCTTGAATTTCCCTCTGCTTTTATTGGTGTAGAGCGCTTCCTCCTCACCCTTATGTGGAACTCCCATTTGCTTACCCATGGCTTCTTGACCAACAAGCAAATTCTCAAACTCAACAAGTGATGGTTGATTTGGCCATCCTTGTACGGCAGTAATAAAGCCTCTAAATTCATATCTCAAACCATGGATGATTATTCTTTTCATCCTGGTTTCGCCAATTGGAGTTGTTGGATCCAATTCTGAAATTTCACGGCATATCGGCTTCACCTTGTGAAAGTATTGCGCAATGCTCACATCACATTGCGCTATTGACAACAACTCACTTTCTAAAAGTTGTAGTCGTGTGTCATTCTTCTTTCAAAAGAGTGACATCTCGTATATGTTCCAGCACGTCTTATTCAATGGTGGTTTTGAGGGCAAACAACGCTTTGCCTGCTTTAATCTTTCATTTTCGAAGTGCACCATTAGGTTCTTCTGCCCCCGGTTTGACTTCGCTTCCATTAACAACCTCCCAGAGATCTTGGCCTTCCATGTAGAAAATCATACATGTCATCCATGTCTTGTAATTTTGATGGTTGAGTTTTTTAATTCCACATATGGCTTGAAGCTCAGTCATCCTTCTGTAAGACAATAACTTTTGCTCAATAAAAAGAAAGTTATCACCAACAACTTATATGGTCAAAGGTGTTGTGTGACTTTACCAAAACACTCTTCCTCTCTTCTATGGCCTAGCTCTGATACCAAATATGTTGAATAAAACAAAGATACAAGACAATAATTTTAGGATAAAAGGAAGATTTCTCTATATTGAGCAAAATAACAGAACTTCTATTTTATTAAAGAAGAAAAACACTCAATAAACTAGAGGGAAGCAAAAAAAGGGGTACGGTGAAAGAGATTGGACTGGTGCCTTTTATAGGCATACACTATAAAAGCTTTTCCACATCTTGCTGCAGAAGTCCACAACAGTCACCAGAAAATAAGAAAAACACTAAAGACTCGGTAAAACAAAACTACCAACATCTATCCTACTAAACTAGTAGGTCAAAGTAAATACTAATGGATAAAAGCTGGTGTTGCTATTTTAACACCTTATGGCTTCACTCATTCTCTCAATTCTATCCGCAGTTACTCTTCATCTTCAGACATTAATCCTTAGAGTAAGTTTTAAACTTTTCTGAATTTCTCATCTTAATTCTTCAGTTAAAACTTGTAGTTTTAAAGTTTAAAGAATCAATTATCAGATTTTTAGTTTTTCTATTTGTTTCTTTGTTGGACTGATTCTTTTTTTTAAAAGCAAATATACCACTAGACAGGCTGCCTAGTGTCTAATATATATATATATCCCAAAATTGGGTCCAAAGCTTAGAAGATGTCCAAAAATAAATAAAAGATGCACAATACTACTACCTACTACTATGATCAAGGAAAGAAAAACTAAAGAGCTAGTTTTCACAAAATAATAAGTTGTATGCTTCCTTCTCCGGGTAGTGTATCTGAATCCAAAAGCCAAGGGCAAGTACCAAGTAGCACCTCTAATGCTTTCACCAGGCGCCAGGGTATGCATTCCATTAATCAAGGATCCAATGGACAAGGCTAGTGTGAATTCCAAACAAATACACCACAGAATTGAAGCAAAGCAGATCTCCCAACAAAGTATGTTGCTCCAGCTTGAACAACTCCAAATTGGCTTCCATCTCCAACCAAAGCAAAATTTCGAATTTGCACAAATAACAAACTGATACTCCACCTGCTCACTTATCAAGAAGAACTTGTACACTGCCTTACCATCTCCAGGTTGAGTGTGACAACACACTAATACCATTGAAAAATGATAACACAATACACAACACAATAGAGAGAGTGAAGGCAGCAGATGATGTAATGCCTCATCTAACTTCATGGAAATGTTTAGATTATTTATACACTGTCTAAACTCGTTCAAAAAATGAAACCAAAGTGTATAAGTAACCTCAAATAAGAATTTGTACCAAAACATAGTAAGAAGAAGTGTGAGACCTTGTAAGCTTGTAGTAGGAAATACCTGATGCTTGGTTGTTTTACCAGTTTTGAATACTGTCAAACCACCCCCGGGTTGATCATGATAAAATGTTAATACCACTGGGAAACCATTTAACAACATCTATAAAAAAACCAAAAACATAGCATGAAGTAAGATCAGGCAATGAAGAAACAATTGTGTTCATTAATCAATATCTTTTCTCTTGGCAACCCTAACCCTTAGGTTAGGTACTTGTGATTTGTCCATGTTGATCAATATTTTTCCTTCAATTGAAAAATCATGAAACGAGTGAAATGTGATTGTACCTGCAAAAGAGAAAACTAGGTTAGCTAAAAAATCAGCAATAGTGTTGCATTCCCTTAGAACATCCTGAAAGAGCACATTGTAGATACTCTTTATCTCCTTAATATTCCTCACTTCATCCCCTATACACCATGGAGTTTCCGATTTATCATCAATTATTTTACTCATCACCAAAGATTCAGCCTCCATAATTAAAGGATTTCCACACAATATACCAACCCCTCCACAATTGCCTTTTCTTCCGCCACTATGTTTGTTGCCTCCACTATCTCCTTTGCCTTAGCAAACACCAAATCACCAGCATGATTTCATACACAAAAAAATATGAGCTTGGTCCAGGATTACCTCTTGATTCTCCATCAGTGTTGCACTTAAACCACACTTCATAAGGAAGCTGCCACATCACTCTCTTAGTCACTACATATGGCTTGTAACCCTTGAAGAAGCTGATCATTTCTAGCCACAAAAGAGGAATTCTGGACAGCCATGTGTTGATACCTAATTGTTTCCTATAATATTTTTCAAATACATATATACCTTCAAAATTATGCATTTGCATCAATTGACATTTTTCCATAATTTCTACATTTTTAGGGATTTTTAATTAATTTATCCCAATATTTTATTTACATAAATAATTTAAAATTGCATCCCAAATGAATTTAAACAATTTCATGTCTTAATATTGCTATTTATGTTTATATTAGGTTTAGAATATTTCACAAATAGCCACATTTACATCTTTGGGGTTACAGTTGCAATAACTTTGCAATTATAGCCCATGCATGCATTATTATATTATTTTACTAGAAAGTAGCTCATTGTATTTTTAAAAATGTTAAGTAATTATTTTAAAACATTTCTATGCATGAAATGATTTTTTATAATTTGTTATTTTATAAAATGTTTTTTATAAATTGTTTGGGTATTTAACAAATAGCCCTATTTGATTCCTACGATTTTCTGGACCTAACCCCTCAAACCATCCCAAAACCCCTCTAATATTAACCCAAAGTTCTAGCCCAAACCCATTTTTGGCCCAATCTGCTTGCCCCGACCCACTAGCCCGTTCAATCGTGGCCGTTGATCATTTTGATCAATGGTCCACGATTATCCTTACCTTAATTAACCCCCCCTAACCTACCCAAACCCTCTCATTCTTTCCCATCCCTCGTTGTCATCATTTCCCTCATCTCTCAACTCTCTCTCGACCTAACCCTAACCCTAAACGTCGTCACCAGCGTAAACCTCCTCCCCACGGTGCTCCTATGTCTTCTCTAACCAGCCCTGGTCTTCTATACGCCATGGATCTTCGATTTCTTGGATCCTTGAGAAGATCTCAAGGAAACCCAACAGGTTCTAGTTCAAAACTTGCCTGTCTCAGGCCATTTGTTGTTTGTAAGTAAGGATCTTTCCTTGTTTTATTACGAATCTATGGGTTCTTGACCTATTCTCTTCACCTCTACTACTTTTCTGAAAACCCTATTTCATTACTGTTGATTCTTCTCAGACCTTTATAGATCTGAGATGATTTGAATATTATTAAATGTTTTCCCTCAAAAATCTCCTGTTTTAATTAATTAATTCAGATTTTTTGTCGCTCTTTCTAAACTAGGGTTTATCCCGGACTTTCTGCAAAGATTTTCTAACCTCTCAATGTTTTAATAAGTGTTCTTTCATCATCGTGACTGATTTTTGCAAACCCTAGTGGATTCTATATGATATAGTGATTTCTTCAATCTTTGCTTCGATTTTGGGTATTTCTGTGATACCAATCATATTAGTTTACTCTATATTTTGGACTTAAACCTTCTTCCTTGTTAAATCTAGTATTTTTGTGGTTTTGCCCTAATTAATCTCCGTTAGGGTTCGAACCTGTTTTTCCGGCTAAGTTCTATATTTCTGTGAGGTCTTACTTAGTTTAATTTTTATTTATGGATTTTGAGTAATTCTTTCCCGGAATCAGTATTCTTTTGAAGGTTTTTCTGACTACCGTTAAGATTCGTGTGCATAGATTGCGTTTGTTTCCTTGTTTATGACTTTAATTGGTCATCTCTGCCTTAATTAATTTCCCGTATAATTTTGGGATTCTTACCGATCCCTTATTTGGTATGATTTGGACTCCTTGACTTAATTAAACCCCTGTTGTTACCGTTTATTATATATCACCCTAATTAAGGGGTCTATTCCGAACCCCCTTTATGTGATTTGATTCTGTAATTCTGTGATTGTCCTTAATTGACTGACTTTTGATTCCTTTAACTTATTTGTCCTACTCCCTAAGTTCTATAAATACACTCTTGTTTTTCCTCTTAGACGAACATTAGTTCAAGAATACACACTCACACAAAATTATCTCTCTTCTCTGTTTTTCTGCTACTTGTGCTAACCGCTTGTCTAGTCGGCTAAAAGCCAAGGCTAGGTACTTTTTGTATCTTGCTTCCTTAACTGGTATGTTTCTGATCCTAATGCCATTCCTTCTAATATGAAGTTTAAACCTATATGCTCCTTGTTTCTCCATAGCTCTTAAATCCATGTCTCTTTCTGCACTAGTTTAATTGCTTATGTACTTAATTCTATGTTCTTTCCTGTTTTCTGCTTTGATCAGTATGCTTAAGTTTCACCCTCTCGTGTTCACTGTTTTAATCAGCATGTTTGAGTATTCAATATGGTCTTAAAACAATCTATTTACTTTGTGTCTTCCCTGTCCTATAACCCCAACTAGTATGGCTACTTTGTGTGATTGAATTTCTGTGTCTCTTTCTGTATTACTCAACATGACTAATCTAGACCTATGTCCCACTGTATTTAACCAACATGTTTATCGCAATGCTTAAATTGTGTGCCTTTTTGTCTCTTGTCTTAAGTAGCATGCTTATCTTATCACTAAGTATGATTGTAAGATTTGAGTGGTTCATGTTTAGACCTTAAATTAGTATGCCCTAGTTAATTCATGCATGCTTTGCGTCCCTATTAACTAGCATGACTGCTTTCACCCTTCTTCTTATGTGCTTCTGTTTCAAACGTCCTGTGTTCCAATCCCTTGCTCCCTTTTGTGTAATTTTTTGTTCACTTAGAACTAATTAACAAGCTGAAGTTGAATCTGGGCAATGTGATGCTTTGTGACTATGTTGTTGTTTGCTAAACCTTCCTTTCCCTCATAATGTTTTCAACATGTTTTCACTCCTAAAATGTTTTCTAAACTATTGCTACTCCTAAAGATTTTACTTCTATATTATGTTCCTAAAGTTATTCCAACTATGTCAAGCACTCTCACCCCTGCTCTTAGAATACTTAGGATCCCGCCCCTCCAGTGTGTGTACTGCCTATGAATCCATGAGATTCCTCCGAACTCTGGCACACTGGGGTTGGCCCTTCCACACTGCACAAAGACTACTTCTTTCAAAAGGATCTTGGTGTGAGCACTGACTGGGGTCCCTGAGGCCTTGGGAACTCTGATGCACCAGGATACTCCTTCTTGGACACCATGAGATATGGTACTTTGGACTTGGTTGAAGTCCTAGTTCTCCAGGTTTACTTTGGGCCTATTCATGCTCCCTATAGAATAACTCTGTTCATTTTGTAATTCATTTGTTATATGGTATGTAATAATAACCTTTGTAAACAGATATTGGGGAAAATAGTAAAAGGGGAGGGATTCTTATATGATTTTTAGTGGGGAAAACGGGTAGAAATCCTGCCTTTAGGTCTATACTATGTTTACTTACATTAGAAGTCATACTTTTAGGCTTAAACTATGTTTATTTGCATCAGAAACTATGCTTTTAAGTCCACTTGGCATACTAGGCAACATGTTATAGGTTCATTACCTCATTTGTTACAGAATTTTTGCTTCTGCATAATCATGATCACCTAGAAATATTGTTATTAAGTTACCATTGTAATTCTGCTTAATAAAAATGTCCATCCTTGGTGTGCATTATAAATCCTGCTTAGGACTGTGTTTGTATTCACTTTAAATCATGTCTACATCGCCTAAATCAATAACGAGTCCTGTCTATAAGAATGTTTAAAAGCAATTTCAACGCCTAGACACCATGTTACATGACAAATATGTATGAAATCAGTTTCGTGATAATCAGCACCTAGACAAGCATGTTTATAGGACGTATTAAAACTCAAACTGTTTGCTTTCCTTTAGTCAATTTCTAGAATTCTGTTTGCATTTTTAGACAGCATGTTATAGGGTATCCCTGAACCATGCCTAGGCAATCCTATAGGTAATTAAGGACTTATAAAAAGTGTAAAACTATGCTTTGTTTATTTGTGACTGCCCAGATTCAACAGGTTCTAAAAATTAGTAGGCAAACTGATTAGGTCTTTACCGCTTCGCCTAATCATAATGCTGCACATTCTCTGTTTGTCATGCTCACCTAGATATCATGTTCTAGGACCTTTTCTAAAACATCTAAAATCTTATTGTTTGAGATGTGCTAATTGCTTGTTTATTTGTGGAGGTAAACATGAGCCCTTAATTGTTGTCTTACTTGACAGTCCTGTTTGTTCTTTGTTGTTGCTTAGATTTTCCTTTTTAAACACTTTAGGAGAGTCTAGAACTTCCTAAAAATAGAGGTCCTAAACACCGCCGGGACCACAAGGAGGGACGGGTAATGCACGCCTAGAGCACGTTTAATTAGAATCGCTTATGTAACCGCCAAGGGGAGGGTAATTGGGTAGTAAAGGATATGATGACATGTGCGCTAATGCTACGTGTAACCCCTCTAGTTGAGGAAGGTTTACCGAGTATTGCACAAATGTGATCCTATAGGCTAATAAACCTAGGACCCATTTATTCCCATGTCTTTTTTATCTATTTCATATGTGTGCTTAAACTGCTTTATTTTCTTAATGACTAATTCACCGAGTAAGTTTGGTCGGGACCCACCGTTGTGGACCTCGCGGGTGCCTAACACCTTCCCCTCAAGGTTATTTCAAGCCCTTACCCAATCTCTGGTAATGTAGACTAGTTTCATGAGTTACTTGCATTAAGTGCCCTAACGTACCTTAAATCTGTTAGGTGGCGACTCTTCAATTTCCATACCGCCTTTTCCAAAAGGAAGGGAGTTGTCGAATGTTGAAACCCCGATTTCGCGAGAAAAAGAGGGGGGGGGGTGACAACATGGCGACTCTGCTGGGGATTTTAGGCTTTTACCATAACAAACTTGCTTTTTGTAAATTAGTCTTAAGCTTGCTTCTTTTGTTAATATGTGCGCACCCTTTCCCTTTCCTCTTATGTGAATTTAATTGCCCGTTATGAGCATTTATGATTTCCTTTACTGCAAAAACCAACTTAGTTCTTTATTTTCCTTTCTTAAACGTCTTTCAATTATTAAATACCGTATTTATTATTTTCCTAACTTGCAAATACGTGAAAACATGCTATTTAGTGCTGCATAAATCATGCTCAACATCATATTCCACTCGTGCATAATCAATCCTTTAGCAATGCTTGATGAGTGGTTGCGCTCTTCCTATATATCACCCTTTAAATTTGGAAAGTCTTATTTTCAATAAAACTAGTTGATCAGCGGTGCAATCGACGGTTCCGTGCCTTTCCCCCTCAAGTTGCCCGCTTGAGGGTACTTGTCTAGACCCCCATAGAAACCTTACTCTGATTATAACTATATATGCATCATGGTCAAAACTAGCCGAGTTAGTATGTTGTCCACATAATAACCCTTTAAGACAAACCTTATCCAAAAGTCTAGTGGGGTTTCCATAATCCGAACGGACGCAACCACATTTTGTGCATTAATTTTGAGAACTAAATGCCAATATGCTAATCATGGATAAATAAATAGTCGAATCTGGAGGGGGAAAGGGCCTAACCTTATTTGTTTGGTAGAAAATGAGGCACGAGGTCCCCAGGTTCGGCATGGTCCAAAATATACCACCACTGCTACTAGATTGGTATGAAGATATTTCCTCAAGTGACAAAAAACATGTGAAGAAGGTCCTGGGAAATTTGCCTTCTCTGTTAGACATCCAACCAAATAACATGTTGATAGAAGCCGCAACCATGTTCTGGGATCATGAAAAATCAGTGTTTCGCTTCGGGGATATAGAAATGACCCCGCTCCTAGAAGAAATTGGGGGATTTGCTGGGCTACCTTGGGACAGCCCTAGGTTATTGGTACCAGAAAATAACACTGGTAGGGAATTTCTAAAAATGATGGGTCTGAAAAAAGAACGCCGACTTGGAGTGCTTAAAGAAATCTTATATACCATTTGACTACTTATGTGAGAGATACGGTCATAGCAAGTCCTACCACATTTTCCATGATGATTTTTCCATCACTTCCTTAAGACATATTCACCGCAGAGTTTTCGTGTTCATTCTTTGCTTCTTGGGTATGATAGTGTTCCCAACAAAAAGGGAAAGAATTCACACTAGATTGGCTATGGTCACCAAGACGCTAATGGAAGGAATCGAGGGACAGACATACACCATAGTCCCTATGATTATAGTTGATATCTATCGGACTTTGGACTACTTCCAGAAAGGGTCCAAACATTTCGAGGGCTGAAATTTGCTGCTGCAGTTGTGGTTAATAGAGCATCTCCGAAAGGGTCAATATCGCCAGGAGTTTCCACGAAGGGTGTGGAATGACCATATTGCCTTCCATCACCCTAAATGAATGACTTATATTCCGGATAGCTTTGCTCAACCAGAGAGTGCTAAGGAATGGGCGGAGTTCTTCGACAATTTGACTGAGGATCAGGTTCAGTGGATGTTTGAATGGTTCCCTACTGACGAGTTCATCATCAGGTCAAGGGACGCTCCTCACTTAGTGTTGATCGGGTTAAGGGGAATATAACCTTATGTTCCCATCAGGGTTATGAGGCAGGCAGGCAGGAATCAGATAATACCGTGGATCACAAAGATAAGTCATTTCCGGGCAGATTTTCAGGATGAAGACATCCCTTACAAGTGTCAAGCTCAGCATATGTGGCACTCAAAGATTATTGTAAAAAAGGACACCATCGAGCCAGACAGGTATCATGCGGGACATGCACCCTTTTACCCGGCATGGTTGGAGGACAACTTAGCTGGGAAAGTTAAGTCAGGAATTGGTCAGGGAAAGAGGGTCATAGACGAAGATGCAGAAACCCAAGTAAAGTAAAACAAGTTGCGCAAGAGGATTCATAACTCCGAGGCCGAACATCAGGAGATACACGAGACGGACAAGAGATTAATTAGGGAATGGAGGGAAATGGCTATCCACCTCCAATGAAAGGGTAGATTATCTAGAACAGGGTTTGATGGAGCTAGAAGTAAAGATAAGAAAGAGGGTCGCTGACTGCCAGAGTGCTGAAGGAAGCGAGGGAGGACATCTGAAAAGAGTATTCCTGTTGTTGGGCATGCGTGAACTAGGGGACTTGATTGATGGAGTTAGAAAGATCAAGCCTGGGGAAGGTCCTTCTGGGACCAAGTAGATTAGATTCTGTTTTTTTCTAAATGTAATAAGACCAAATGCCAGTAGTGACTTATCTTTTATTATCTTAGTGTCGTGTTGGATTCATCTATTTTTATATTAATTATATGAGGCAATTATTGGCATCTAAGTTCTCCAAAACAACTTGTCGCTAGGCCAACCTCGGGCACAACGAGGCTCCCAGAATAGGACGCGAATTTACATTTTGCAATATGTGTTTAAATACGGCAAATACTCTTTTCAAAACTCTTACTCACTTGTCTACCTTTTGTTTTTCTTTCTTTCTTTTGATTATTCTCATTCCCCAAAGATTGGTTCATGCATACTGGCATCATCAACTTATCATACTAGCTCCAGGGGCCCTCCACCTTCTCCTCCTCCAAGTTCACTAAAAGGCAAAGTGAAAGCAAAGATGGATGATTTGAACAACACCAGAAGAAACAACAACACACATGTTGAACATGAAGAAGCTTCTGATGGCCGAAGTACTCAGGCCCCAAATGATGTAGTATCACGACTTGAGCAGAAAATACTAGAACTCCAGGGTGAGCTCGAGCAGGTCCGGAGCTTAGCAAACCTATCCCTCACACTCAATATCCCAGATGTCAACCATTAAAACTCAGAACCCTGCACCACCGTAAAACACACCAACAAGCATCTAAAAATCCTCCCGCACCTCACCATTACACAACCCCTCCACAGAATCAAACTATCCCTCCACAATATCAGCAAAATACCTACCATACTCCACAAAATTGCCCACAAATCATTCCTGAAACCCAGAACTCCAATGATCACCATTATACCCAAACTCCCGGTCACCAAAACAACCATATATTACATAGAAACACTACCTCACTCTACTCAGCCCGTATCCTATACACCAAAATCCTCTGATAAGGACCTGCTCATTAAGAACCTGGATGAAGAGCTCAAGAAGTTAACAAGTCGGGTTCAAGGCATCGAAGGAAGCAAAGGGATAGAAGGTCTGAACTATGAAGACCTATGCATACAGCCAAATGTAGAACTTCCGGAGAATTACAAACCTCCCAAGTTTGAAATGTTTGACGGAACAAGTGATCCCAGGGTTCACGTGAGGACTTATTGTGACAAGCTTGTAGGGGTTGGAAAGGATCCGAATGAAGATTTTCATGAGGATTCTTACAAGAGATGTTTTATCCTGGTACATCAGCCAGGATCCTAAGAAGTGGGCCAACTGGGTGAGTACGGCGTCTGACTTCAGGGACAGATTCAGGTTTAACATAGAGAATGCGCCGGATGTCTTCTATATTCAGAACTTAAAGAAGAAGTCCACTGAGACCTTCCGCGAGTATGCTACTCGTTGGAGGTCAGAAGCAGCCAAAGTCAGGCCAACATTGGACAGGAACAGATGAACAAGTTCTTCGTCAGAGCACAGGATCTGCAATACTATGAAAGATTGATGGTTATTGAGAACCAGAAATTCTCTGATATCATCAAACTCAGAGAAAGGATTAAAGAGGGAACTAAAAGCGGTATGCTGACAAAATTTGAGGCATTGCAGGCCACAAACAAAGCATTGCAGTCAGGGGGTATATCGAAGAAGAAAGATGCAGGAACAGTAATGGTCGCCCAAGGACCCAAAACTCCACTTGTACATCAAACCTCCCCACTTACATACCAAGAACCTCCACCCACATATCAACCATCACCTCTCAGATATTCCCAACCAGCCACTCCTCATCACACATATAATTCCCAACCCTCCCACTTTCAGCCACTTCCAACTCGCCAAAACTACCCAAGACTTCGGCCTAACTTTGACCGCAGACCACCTAAACAATACACTGCCATTGCTGAACACATTAACCAGATGTATGAAAGGCTGAAGCTGCTGGTTATATCACTCCTATCCCTGTTGTGACTATGGAGAATCCATCCCAATGGGTCAACCCAAACAAGACATGTGCATATCATTATCGCATGAAAGGGCATACCATTGGCGAGTGCTGAACACTAAAGGATAAGATCCAGACCTTGATTGATAATAAGGTCATTCAGGCCAAAGAAGCTACACCCAATGTCCGCAACAACCCCCTCCCAGATAATATGGGTGAAGGTATCAATGTGATAGAGACTGATGAGGAATGGGATCCCAAGGGATCAATTGGAATTATCAAAGAGGGTGACAATCCTAAGAAACCAACCGCTAGTGGAGGTTGAGATAGCTGCATCAGTTCCATTTGAAGTTGAGATAACACCTCCCGCAGCTGTGCATGTTCCATTCTAAGTTGAAGTAACAACATCATTCACAGTGATAGTGTCAACCACGCTTCCTTTCAACACCAAGACTATACCCTAGGATTATGTGGCCAAAGCTAGAAGAAGAGGAAAGAACAAAATAGAAGAATCTGGCGATGCGCAAGGAATGACAAGAACAGGAAGAGTCTATACACTAGAACATTTGGGGGAATCTAGTAAACATGCTTCTAACAGACCGACCGTTATTGAAACAGGCTCGGATGACCTTTGGAGAAAAGTGCAAGCAAAGGAGTATTCTGTCACCGATCATTTGAACAAGACTCCTGCTTAAATATTTATCTTGTCACTGCTACAAAATTCAGAAGTGCACAAGAATGCTCTCTTAAAGGTGTTAAGTGAGGCATATGTACCTAACAACATCACTAGCGGAGAAATGCCCAATAAGGTAGGACAGGTGCTGGAAAGTCACAAAATCACCTTCTACGAGGACGAGCTGCCACCCGAGGTTTTGAATCATAACAGGGCACTGCATAATACCGTGCAATGTGAGCACAATTTCATTGCTAGAATTATGATAGATGGGCGATCCAGTATCAATATTTGCCCATTGAAAACATTGAAGAGGTTGGGCAAAGGCCTGTATGAAATACGAGAAGGGACTATGAATGTGAAGGCATTTGGCGGGTCCCTGAGAGCTACCATCGGAGAGATCAATCATTGTCTACAGATGGGGCCTACATGGTTCGATGTCGAGTTCCATGTGCTGGATATATCTACATCACACAATCTATTGTTGGGACGACCTTGGATACATGTCGTTGGGGCTGTAGCGTCAACTTTGCATCAGGCAGTGAAGTTCGAGTGGAACCAGTAAGAAGTGATTATCCATGGAGATGGGAGCAGCTCTATTTACACCCGTCAGACTAGGGGTGGGCATAAAATCCGGAAAACCGAATTCCGAACCGAACCGAATTAATTCGGT